>ML258359.1:15726-25796 GCA_005239495.1 Nicotiana undulata | reverse complement strand
GGGAGAATATCACACATGTAAGAAAACACTCAAAATCAGTAGAGAATATTGTGTAAAAATTAGTAAAGTACTAGTCACAATTATTCAAGGATTCAAAGTGGAAAAATAATACTGATTTAGACGGAATAAAAACACATTAGGCGAAAGTCAGAAACCCTAGTATATGACATTAGGGGTCATGTGAGTCAGGGAGGCAAGAAGAATCAAAGACGAACAACATAGAGCAAAGATCAATAAACACATATGCAAATACACAGGCAAACCAGTATTTTTTAGGGTTTTAGGTCTAAAAATTAGGGTTTCACATAGATACTAGTACGAATCAACATAGTATACATGATACACACAAGAGAGACGAAGACTCATAAACCCTAATGGGAAAACAAAGTAAAATTACTAGAAATTCAAGCTATTCGTGACAATCAAGCACATATACTGACCAAACCACAAGGAAAAGGTTTCAACAATGGTAAATATGAGGGAAAATCATGCGATAGTGTAAAAATTTGATAAAGAAAACCATTTTGAGAAAGGGCTTCGGAACCCTAGTTAAAACTGCAGAACCGTTTAGGAAAAATAGAAATTCTTTAAAGGAAACATCATAATAACTCGTAATATGCGTATATCTATTATAGATCTAAAAGAATCGGAGGTTTCAAACATTAGGGTTTCAAAGAAAATCTTAGAGAAGATAAGAAGAACCTCAAATGTCACCGGCTCGAGCCTTAAAGGTCACAGACCTTACTCGAAATCAAGCCTTGGAGTCCTGAAGCAAACAGGAACACCATGGGTGTGAGTAGACGGGTCTTCGCCTTTCGAGGGCCTTAGGGATGACATTGCCGGCATAAGAGAACCATAAGAGGCAGGGGGTGAGGGATCCATGGTCTCCGGTGGAGAAGGCTGCCGGAGAAGATGAAGGGACTCGTCGGAGAAGGGAAGGGACAGAAGTCTCTAGAAGAGACTAGAGATAGAGAGAGAGAGAGAGAGAGAGAGAGAGATGAGAGACGGTGAGAAATGAGAGGGAGTCAGGGGGTTAGGTTAGAGTTAATTAAGGAAATAATAATCTAGGTCGTTGATCTAATTTGATCAATGACTCAGATTGGTTTGGGGTTGGGCCGGGTAGGATATTAGTTTGGGCTGGGTAGTTAATTGGGTTAAAGGGTTGGGTATTGGGTTGTAATTTAAAAGAAATTAAGAGTGGCTAGATTTTAAATACCCATGAAAATAGAGTAAAATAATAAATAAAATAGCTAATAATTATATAAAATAAAATGAATGCTAAGTAAGTGAAATTTAAGGTAATTGGCTAATATAAAAATATCAAACGACTAATTATGGAATTAAAATAGCATAAATGCACAATTAGGCCATGGTTCCAAAATTTATGTAATTATAGCTAAATAGTGCCTAATTGGTTAATTTGTGAAATAATTAAATTCTAAATAGGATTAAAAATGATATATTGAGATGGAAAACATTAAATTGTTTATAATATAATTTATGAATAATTATTGAATACAAAAATACTAAAGAAATAGGAAAATGAATTGATAAAAATATGAAAAATTATGGAAAAATACCACTCATATTAAAAGTGATTTTGAAAGTAATATGTAAGTTTGAAAATAATTTTGAGGAAAAATTGGGTATCAACAGGGTACTCGTGTCATAGTTCTAGCAGCGGTTGCTCCACCACCCGCTCATCCAGCTAGAGGTGGGGGTCAGGAATCCTAAGGTGATGGTTAGACCATTAAAGGAGGAGGCCATCCAGGTAGAGGCCGTCCGATAGGTAGAGGTCAGACTGGTGGGGCTCAGCCCCATTTCTATGCATTTCCAGCTAGACCTGAGGTAGAGTCATCTGATGCGGTCATCACTTGTATTGTTTTAGTTTGCCATAGTGATGCCTTAGTTTTATCTGATCCCGGTTCCCCTTATTCTTATGTGTCATCCTATTTTGCTTCATATTTGGATATGTGTCGTGATTCCTTGAGTGCCTCTATTTATGCTTCTACACCTGTGTGAGATTCTATTGTGGTACATTGTGTTTATCGCTAGTATGTGGTCTCTATCGGGGGTTATGAGTTCTATTACTCAGTATGGTAGATTTTGACGTGATCTTGGGCATGGACAATTGTCACCATATCACGTTATTTAGGATTATCACGCTAAGATGATGACGTTGGCGATGCCAGGATTGTCGAGACTAGAGTTGAGGGTTCATTGAGTTAGGTGACTAGTAAGGTAGTGTCTTATCTGAAAGAACAACAAATGGTTGAGAAGGGATTCGTAGAATACTTAGCCTTTGTGAGGGATGTCATTGTGGATCCTCCTACCGTAGAGTCAGTTTCGCTAGTGAGAGACTTCCTAGATGTGTTCCCAGCAAACCTATCGGGCATGATGCATGTTAGGGATATCTATTTTTGTATTGACTTGGTGTTGGGCACTCAACCTATATCTATACCATCATGTCGCATGGAACTAGTGGAGTTGAAAGAATTAAAGGAATAACTTCAGGAGTTTCTTGATAAGGTTTTCATCAGACCGAGCGTTTCACTTTAGGGAGCTCCAATTTTATTTGTGAAGAAGAAATATGGCTCTATGAGGGTGTGTATTTACTACAGGAAGTTGAACAAGCTTACAGTCAAGAACAAGTACTCACTACTGCGTATTGATGATTTGCTTGACCAGCTTCAGGGTGCTAAGGTGTTCTCGAAGATGGACATGAGATCAGTATATCATCAGTTGAAGATCCGGGCTTCAAACATTCTGAAGACAGCTTTCAGGACCCGCTATGGTCACTATGAGTTTCTGGTGATGTCTTTTGGGCTGACCAATGCTCCAGTAACCTTTATGCGCTTGATGAACAACGTGTTTCAGGAACACATTGATTCCTTTGTCATCGTGTTCATTGACGACATATTGGTGTACTCTCGCAGCCGGGAGGATCATGAGTAGCACTTGAGGATCGCGCTTCAGACCTTGAGGGATAAGAAACTATATGTTAAATTATCCTAGTGCGAGTTTTGGATTGATTTGGTGGAATTCTTGGGCCACGTGGTGTCTAGTGAGGGAATTATAGTCGATCTGTAAAAAGATTGAGGCAGTTCAGAACTGGACTAGACTTGCATCAGCTACAGAGATTCAAAACTTCTTGGGTTTGGCGGGTGATTATCGTTGTTTCGTGGATGGTTTTTCATCCATCGCAGCCCTTTGGCTAGATTGACCCAGAAGGGTGCTCTTTTCAGTTGGTCCGACGAGTGTGAGTGAGATTTTAGAAAATCAAGACTGCATTGACTACAATCCCAGTGTTTGTGTTTCCTACAGGTTCAGGATCCTACACCGTGTATTGTGATCCATCAGGTATTGGACTTGGCGTAGTGTTGATGTAGGATGGTATGGTGATTGCCTACGCGTCTCGTAAGTTGAAGGTTCATGAGAAGAAATACCTAGTACATTATTTAGAGTTGGCATCCATTGTTCACGCGTTCAAAATTTGGAGGTATTATCTATATGGCGTTCCATGTAAGGTCTATACCGACCATCGGAGTCTCCAGCACCTATTCAAGCAAACATAAATGCTGCTGGGGCATTAGTCAAGCCAAAGGACATCACTAGAAACTCATAGTGACCATCAAGAATAAGTACCCTCTGCCGCGCATTGATGATTTGTTTGATCAGTTGCAAGGTGCTCGTGTGTTTTCTAAGATTGACCTGAGATCGGGTTATCACCAGTTGGAGATTCGGGCGATACCACGTTGTCACGACCCAAATCCTAATTCAGGTCGCAATGGCGCCCAACTGCGGGGTTAGGCAAGCCGATATAACTTTCACTAAGTGATACCTTTCCCATCCGATCAAACAAATCGATAATTACCAGTTTAAAACAACTAACATGATACTAGCCTTAAGTGAAGGAAAACAATCATAGTAAATACAAGGCCGAAATAAAACATATACATAGATATACCATCCAAAAACCCAAAATACATATACCGCGTGTGTGCCAGGAACTAGTGTCACGAGTGTCACGGGCAACAACTAAATACACAATGACTACAATATACACAGGGTCTCAATCTTAATGAAATAGACAGAGGATATAACAAAAGAACTCCAGAGTGCTGCTAGGAAATCGCCAGGAAAGAAGCTCACTGTGAAGTATGACCACGCTATCAATATCTAGCACCGGCCTGACAATCAGACGTACCAGCCTCCGGACATGTACAGTCAAGTATAGAAAAAGGGAAGAAAGTGCAGCATGAGTACATATATATAAATATGTACCAAGTGAGTATCCCGTCTAAACTCGAAGGAGTAGTGACGAGAGGTCGACTAGATACTCACTAAGGTCCAGCAACATAATATAGAACGAGATAAGGCTAAAGCAATAGGCATGCGAAACAGTGAGTAGAAAATATATGAGCACATAATGTGACACTAGTAGGAATACCAAGTGCAAATTCCTCTTATTCACCAATACCTTGCCAATACTTTCATATGTGATCTAGACTCGAGTGTACATATACCGACACGGACAAGACAACAACATATACCGACACGGACAAGACAACCGGCCAGAGTCATAAGGTAGGTCATAAGGACTGAGGTCATAAGCTCCCCACGATCGCGAATCATACCTGCGAATCGTGTGCTGACTCGATAGTATTAGGCTCCCCACGATCGTGAATCATACCTCCGCCTCGTGTGCTGACTCGATAATAGTAATAAGCTCCCCACGATCGTGAATCATACATGCGACTCGTGTGCTGACTCGATAAAAATAAGCTCCCCACGATAACGAATCATACCTGCGACTCGTGTGCTGACTCGATAATAGTAATAAGCTCCCCACGATCGTGAATCATACATGCGAATCGTGTGCTGACTCGATAAAAATAAGCTCCCCACGATAACGAATCATACCTGCGACTCGTGTGCTGACTCGATAATAGTAATAAGCTCCCCACGATCGCGCATCATGTCTGCGACTTGTGTGCTGACTCGATAATAATAATAGTATTTACATATAGGTACCTACGGGTACCAACTCGACCGTGAACTCAACAGGATTGTGTCAATATCATATCACTGATAGCCAATTAAGATTTACCTCATCATATTTTTACCTCTCTCATGACAATTCAACAATAAACACAATTTATAATACATACAATGGTTCAAATAAGGCACGAAATGGCATGCTCGTGGGTCCTACGGCTACTCGACATAGCAATATAGTCGCCACGTACGAACTCTCGTCACTTGGTACGTACGCGGACATTTAAAACAAGGAACCTACGGGGACATTTCTCCCTTACAAGTTTGGAAAGGAGGCTCACCTCGTGACGATATCACTCCTCGAATCAAGGATGCGCCCGAATCTCCGAAATTCACCCTCGACGGCTCACCACTAACCAATCATGGTATAATTGAATTAATTTAGGTTCCAAGAAGAAGAATTAACAAGAAGTCCTAAAATTAAGCATTCTTGACAATTTCTGGAATTTCGACCCCGGGCCCACACGTTCGGATTTCGAAACTTCTTGAAGGAATCACCTACCCGAAGTCTAAGGATCGAAGTTATGTGATTTATACAAGGATTCATAGCCTCAAATGAATAATTCACCAATTTATTCATAGCCCTAGAATTTCTATCTAAATTTTATGATTCTTTAGGAATTAAACCCGTTGAATTATATGCATAACAGTGAAAAATAGAAGAGAATTACTTACCTCTACAGTGGGTGGTCGTGGGAGGTGTTGCTCAAACTTGGATGCTCTCTAATGGAGGTTGATGGTGGATAAAAATGAAAAAAACCCGTATTTTGGGACATTTAAAAGGGGATGGCAACAGTGATTTCCGCACCTGCGACCTTAGGACAGCAGGTGCGGTCTCGCACCTGCGAGAACATCATCGCCCCTGCGGAAAAGGGCCTGGGACCCTGGGCATCGCACCTGCGGAGAAGGAGTCCGCACCAGCGGTCCCGCTCCTGCAGAAAAAGGGTCGCGATTGCGGTGGGGGTCGCACCTGCGAAGGCTTGACCGCAGGTGCGGACTCGCACCTGTGACTGAGAGACCGCAGGTGCGGTCACACCAGAAGTAGCTGCACCAGCAATGGTTTTTGGCCTCGTGCGGGGTCCGGGAGGCTTCTAGGCCCACCCGAGCCCCCGTCAAAACATACCAACATGTCCCAAATCATTATACGGACTTGCTCGAGCCTACGGAACACTCATGACATCGCTAAAACTCAAAATCACCCTCCAAAACCCCTGAAATCATAACTTAATAACTTTGAAATTTCTAGAATTCATCTCATTGCGCCGAACGGGTCTATAGTACTCAGAATGACCTCAAATTTTGCAGACAAGTCATAAATGACTATACGGAACTATTTCCGGTCCCGAAATTCCGTTCGGACCTCTATAGCATAAAGTCCCGTTTCAAGCCAAATTCCAAACTTAAGGAAATCCTGATTTCCATTTCGGGCGCCGAAATGCTCCCGGGTCGTCAGAAACCCGAGCCAAACATACGCCCAAGTCCGAAATCATCATACGGAGCTACTTGAGCTGTCAGAACTCGATTCCGAGGTCGTTTGCTCAAAATATTGACCGAAGTCAAACTTGGCCAAATAGGCCAACCTTAAGGAACCAAGTGTTCCTAAACCACTCAAATCATTTCCAAATCCCGAACCACCCGCTCCCGCAAGTCATAAAGCACGAGTAGCTGCTATGGAAGGTTTCATTTATGGGAACGGGGTCATAATACGCAAAACAACCGGCTGGGTCATCACAATCTGATCAGGTTATACAGCCCTCGCCTTTGTCAAGGTGGCCTGATAAAGCTACAACGCCGATCCTCGAAATCCTTCTTCTCCAGCATGGATAAGGACAAGGATCGAGGATGGATGAGTCGGTTGGCCTGAATTAGGACCTCTGACCTGATTCCTGCTGAAAGGATGCCATTCCCCGAGGAATGGAATATGAAATGTAAGTATAGGCTTATTGATAGTACTTCAATTTTTCTGTTCTTTCTCGGTCTCATCTCTATCTCGATCTAATTTCTTTATAATGATGCAGCTATTTCTTGGTTTCCTGGCGCGGTTCCGGACCTCCCGGGCTGGGTTCGGCAATTGGCCTCCACTTCATCACACGTCGAGCGCAACTGGCGTGATTTGGCCAAAGGTCGATGGGATTTCTGTTGATAACCAATTTTCCCATATATATTTTTAAATCACATATATACTTTTAAAATAGTGCATGAGCATCAACCAGTATTTTCCATAATTTTCTGTAATTTTTAAAGGATTTTTAATTAATTTATTCCAGCATTTTATTATCTAAATAATTACTAATTGCATCACAAATAATTTTATAATGATTCATTACTTAATTTTTTATCATTTACATTCATATTGAGCTTTAATCATTTTATGTATAATCATATTTACATCTTTAGGCTATAATTGCAATAACTTTGCAATAATAGCCCATTTAAGAATAATTACATTATTCACACAAAAAATGGCTTTTTATAATTTTGTAATGTTAAATAATTATTTCAAATCATTTTCATATACAAATGGAATTTTTATCATTTATTAATTATTTTTTATAAATTAATTTAGTAATTTAATTGGGTATTTAAAACATAGCCCATTTCTAGTTAATTTTTTGAACCTACCCTGCCCAATTACCACAACCCATTACCCAATACCCACTACACCAACCCGACCTAACCCAAACCCATACCCGTCCAAGAACCTGCCCGACCACCAAATTCTAATCCTGGCCATTGATCTCAGAAGATCAACGGCCCATAATCCTCCGCCCCTTCTAAATATACCAAACACCCCTAAACCCTAATTCATTTCTTCCCCCACCCGTCGTCTTCTGATCCTCTCCTTTCCTCACTCTATCAGACCCTAGCCCGCTGTCACATTTTTCCTCTGATTCATGGGATCCTCTCTTGATTCCCTCCCTTATTTGGATTTGTTTCTTTACTTACTACCCGCATTTGATGTTACTTGACTCATCTGCCTCAAATGGCAAGTGTATCTCAAAGAGACTCGAACCGGATCTGGTTCAAAATCTCGCTTATCTTAGCTATTTACGTCTGTGTTCATTCCAATACTTGTGAGTACGAATATTTTTGTATCTCTGATTCAAACCATTTTTGGTTCATTCTGGTTCGCTTTAATGTTATTATTTACCGAATCTGGCTATTTTTGGTTGAATCTGTTGCTTACCCTAAACTTAGGGTTCAGATCTTTCCAGATCTGAGACATTTTTTATGTTTGTTTTGGTATTTCTCTTTTAAAATTTCAGTACTTCTATCTCTATATTTTCTAGTTTTTTTCTATTATTATTTATGACCGATCTTGTTTACCCTAGAATTAGGGTTTTGATTTTTTTACAGATTTTTTCCAGAAAAATGTTTCAACCTTTAATGGTTTTCCTTTTTTGACCGATTTTACTTACTTTAATTAGTTTCATCTATATGCCTTTGTGTTTCTGCCTATTTTCTTAGGGTTCCGATTATTTAATTGTTCCTTTATTGTTTCTGCATGTTTGTTTTTAACTCTGGAGTTAATAGCTAATTGATTTCACTTACCCCAAATTAGGGTTTGAAATCAGTCTTCCTTCTTTTGTATAGTACTGGTGTTTACTTATTCGATTTACCTGTTCATACCTTATTTGGCCCAGCATTTGATTAATAATTTGTGCTACTTCCCTTAACCTAAATAGTACTGGCCTGATTTTTATGTTCTGTTAATTGAAGCCGACTTCTAATTGATTTTTGAATTATTTCTTACCTTATTTAATCTAGTACTTGACTACTGATTGATTCCATATAATGTTTTCCTTAAATTAAGCAGTAGTAGCCTGATTTTATGTTATTCCGTCCTGTTAATTGATTTATGCCGACTCTAGTTAATTGTTAAGTTATTCTCATGCCTTAATTGTATAAGACTAATTCATTACCTTATTTGTCTACTTCATTGAGTGATATTTAAACCATTTTCTCACTCCATTTAGAACATGTCTCAAACTCTCCTATTCTCACAATAAAGCTTAAGCTCTCTTTGTTCTCTCTTCTTCTAATTTTCTGTGCTAAGTGGCTATTATTTGGCCAGCTGAAAGCAAAGGCCAAATTCTCTGGAATTTAACTGCTATTGCATTCTTACTTGCCTTCTTCTCAACTGGTATGCCCTAACGCTTTCTATTATGTTCTCTATGCTTTATTCGACTAGTTTGTTTCAATCCTCAGCATAATTTTGCCTTCTATATGACTACATGATCCCATTTAGTAACAATGTTAACTTAAGTTATTTCAATAATGTGAACCCTTTCCTAAGTTGGTTTTAGGTTTGGTCTGTTTCTTGTTCTGAACTTTGCAAGATACTGTAAGCATGTAACCAAGTATGTTTGTGGCTTAATTCTTGTGTCATGTCTGCTTAATTCAAGTATTTTTGCCTCTGGATTTAAGCCATGTTTAAATACTAGCATGAATATTTTGCCTAATCAGATGTCAATTTGTTCTATGTTCCCAACATGAACTTTGTTTGTTTCTTGGTGCAGTTCTTCCTGCAATCCCGTGTTCTGAACTTTCTTTTTCTTCTAAAAATTGAACTGTTTTTTAAAACCTTCCCCCCTTACCCTTTACGCACTGGTTTTTAAACTCCTACTCTTAGTCATTTATGTTCTCACCACCCCTAGTGTGAGCTCTGCCTAGGGTCCTTGAGACTCCTTTGAACTCTGACACATTGGGGCTAGTCTTCCATCTTTTATGAGTTATCTTTCTGAATGTGGTTCTGGTGTGATCATTGCCCGGGGTCCTTGAGGCCTTTGGGAACTTTGACACATTGGAAGCCTAATTTTTATGTGCCATGGATGGATTACTACTATGCTCCAGAGTTGTTACGATTGAAAGCCTAGTTCCCAGGTTTAGATTGGGTCTATGAAGGCTCCCTATAGTATAATTACTATTATGTAATTCATTTGATATTCTGGACTGTAATAATAGATTTGGGATTAATTAGTAAAATCTGGGGGGGGGGGGGGGGTTTTTAT
>ML258359.1:3302-15635 GCA_005239495.1 Nicotiana undulata | reverse complement strand
GGGGGGGGGGGGGGGGGGTTCTTATATCTTTCGCTAAAACTGGGTAAAAACCCTGCCTATAGGATTTTATTATATGGGATTTTCCGTTTAATTCTGCATTAGAAATCATGTTCATAGGATCTACACATATTTTCAACCCAATGTACATTTGTGACCATGTCTGTAGGACCTTTGTTTGTTTGAGTTGATTATCTGGCAATCTGTTAATTTCTGTCCAAATACGATTAATAGATATCATGCCTATAGGAATAAAAAATCAGTTTCAAACCTAGAAATCATGCCTATAGGATTTAAAACTAATAGATATCATGCCTATAGAAATACAAAATCAGTTTCAACCTAGAAATCATGCCTATAGGATTTAAAACTAATAGATATCATGCCTATAGGGTTAAATCAACTTCAAACTTAGAAATCATGCCGATAGGGTTTAAATCAACTCAGCAATTAGAAATCATGCCTATAGGGGTTTAAATCAATTCAGCAATTAGAAAGCATGCCTATAGGATTTTTTTCAAAAGGAATAAAAACATGTCTTTATGAGTGAAAATCAGCACTACGCTCATAAACCATGTTTATAGGTCTTTAATTAATAAACTCGTAGAAATCATGCCTATAGGATTCTGTTAATCAATTCTGAATTCAATCGATTCTGGCCATCACTTAGGCAATATGTAAGGACTTACTAACGATTCTGGGCTTAAATATTGTGACATATTGCTGCCTGAAGTGCCCAGATTCATGCTGAATAAAATTAGTAGGCAAACGAATAGGTCTTAATGCTCGCTTTAATAAAACTGCCTTTATGTTCTATTTTTCTAACATAGATATCCTACCTATAGGATTCCAAATTAACAAGTTTGTTGATTCAATTGCGTGCTTTGGTTGTCTACTTGTGGAGGTCAATGTGAGCCCATATTTTCTCTTTATTTGAAAGTCCTATTTGTCTTTTTCTTTTCGCCTAGATTTCTAATTTTTAAGTAACATAGACTGATCTAGAACCATCCTAAATATAAGTCCTAATACCTCCAGGGCCATAGGTAAGGGGCGGGTAGTGCACGCATAAGGAACGAGCTAGAAACCACTAGAACGCTTAGGTAATAACTTAAAGATAGTAATTGGGTAGTAAGGAGATGATAGCCCGTGCGTTAATGCTATGAGTGACACCCCAACTTGCGGAAGTTACAAAGTATTGCATGGAATGATCCTATAGGCTAAAAAACCTAGGACCCTCCTTACAATCCTGTTTTTAAAGTAATTTGTATTGTCCAAACTGTTTCTCCCTTTTAGACTAATTCGCTTAACTTAAGTTTGGCTGGGACCCACTATTCTGGACCTCGAGGGGTGCCTAACACCTTCCCCTCGAGGTAATTTGAGCCCTTACCCGATCTCTGGTGATGCAAACAGGTTTTATGAGTTAATTGCTATAGGTGCCCTAACACACCGTAATACGTTAGGTGGCGACTCTTCTAATTCTTTACCCAATCCCAAAAGGAAGGAGTTGTCCCAGAGAGCATGGAGACTCTACTGGGGATATTTCTAGGCTTTTACCTTAACGAACCTCATTTTTGTGAATTAGTCTTTAAGCATGCCTTATTATTCTGTTAATACTTGCATACCCTTTTCCTTTCCCACTTTATGTGAATTTATTTGCCTACCTTCAAGCATTTACGATTTTTCTATCTTGTTTTATTTACTATGGAAACTGACTTGTCTCCTTGTTTTCTTTCTTAAACACCTTTTCAATTATTAAATACTGCATTTATCATTTTTCATCATGCAAATACGTGACAACGTGCTATTTTCAGTTGCATAAATCATGCTCAATATCATATTCCACTCGTGCGTAATCAATACCTTAGCAACGCTTGATGAGTATTTGCGCTCTTCCTATATATCGCCCCTTTGAATTCGGAAAGGCTTATTTGTGGTAAAACTAGTCGATCAGCGGTGCAGTCGATGGTTCCGTGCCTTTCCCTCTCAAGTTTTCCGCTTGAGGGTACTAGTCTAGACCTCTATAGAAACCTTACTCTGATTAATTGTACATGCATCATGGTCAAACCTAGACAAGGTTAATATGTTGTCCACATACTGACCTTTTAAGAAAAGCCTTGTCCAAAGTCCACCGGGGTTTCCATAATCCCAATAGACGCAACCACGATCTGCGCATTAATTTGGAGAAATAAGTTCCAATATGCTAATCGTTGATGTATAAATAGTCGAATTTGGAGGGGGGGAAAGGGCCTAACCTTAATGTTTTTGCAGAAAATGAGGCATGAAGTCCCCAGGTTCGGCATGGTCCATAACATACCACCATTGTTGCTAGACTGGTGGGAATATCTTTCGTCAAGCGACAAAAAGCACGTGAAAAAGGTTTTTGGAAATTTACCCTCTTTATTGGACATCCAACCAAACAATATGTTGATCGAAGCTGCCACTATGTTCTGGGACGGAGAAAGGTCTGTGTTCCATTTTGGCAACATAGAAATGACCCCTCTCTTGGAGGAAATAGGGGGATTCACTGGATAACCTTGGGACAGTCCCGGTTTATTGGTGCCGGAAAATCGCACTTCTAAAGGGTTTTGAAAATGATGGGTTTAAGGAAAAACGACGACTTGGTGTGTCTGAAGAAGTCTTACATACCTTTTGACTTTCTTTATGAACGATACGATCATAGCAAATCCTATCGTATCTTTCACGACGAATTCTCTATCACTTCCTTGGGTTGGATTCACCGCAAGGTTTTCGTGTTCATTGTCTGCTTCTTGGGTATGATAGTGTTCCCAATCAAAATGGACAGAATTCACACTAGACTGGCCATGGTAACTAAAGCCTTAATGGAGGGAATCGAAGGGCAAACATATATTATTGTCCCTATTATTATAGCAGACATATATCGGGCCTTGGATTGCTTCCAGAAGGGGTTCAAACACTTCGAGGGTTGTAATCTTCTGCTACAGGTTTGGTTGCTAGAACATCTCCAAAAAGGTCAATACCACCAAGAGTTTCCACGAAGACCATGGAATTATCACATAGCTTTTAATTACCCTAATAGAATGACCTTTATCCTAAACAGGTTCGCTCAAGAAGAAAACGCTATAGAATGGGTGCAGCTTTTTGACAATCTGATTGAGGACCAGGTTGAATGGATGTTCGAATGGTTCCCTACTAGTGAGTTCATTATCAGATCTAGGGACGTTCCGCACTAGTTGTTGATCGGATTAAGGGGAATATACCTGTGTCTCCCCCTTTTTTCTCTTTTCAACGGAGTCAGGGTTTCGACATTCTTTGGGACAACTCACTTCCTTTTGGGAAAGGGGTATAGAAATTGAAGAGTTGCCACCTAACGGATTTAAGGTGCGTTAGGGAACCTAAAGCAAGTAACTTAGATAAACCGATTTGCATTACCAGAGATTGGGTAAGGGCTCGAAATTACCTTGAGGGGAAGGTGTTAGGCATCCCTCGAGGTCCACAACGGTGGGTCCTGGCCAAACTCATTTTGTGAATTAGTCATTAAGCAAATAAAGCAGTTTAAGCACATATAAATTATAAAAAAACAAGAACAATGAAATTCTTAGCTATATTAGCCTAGAGGATCACATATGTACAATACCCGATAAACCTTCCTCAATTAGAGGGGTTACACGTGGCATTAGCGCATATGTCATCATATCCTTTACTACCCAATTACCCTCCCCTTAGTGGTTATATAAGCTATTTTAATTAAACGTACTCTATGCATGCAATACTCGTCCCTTTCTTATGGCCCTGGAGGTGTTTGGGACCCCTAATTAAGGCAGTTCTAGACTCTCCTAAAGTGCTTAAAATGAGAAAATCTAAGCGACAATTAAAACAAGCAGGACTGTCAGGTAAAGGAGCAATTAAGGGGGCTCACATTTACCTCCACAAATAAGCAAGCAATTGCACGTCTCAAACAGTAACATTTCAAACACTTTTTAAAACTCCTGTAGCAGGATATCTAGGTGAACATGAAAAAACAAAACATATGCAATATCTTATTAAAGAAAGGCATAGGAGACCTAATCAGTTTGCCTACTGATTTTTTAGGACCTGCTGAATCTAGGTAGTTCACAAATAATTAAGCAAAGCACAGTTTTACCATTTTTTGCAAGAGTTCGATTATCTTACAGGCTTGCCTAGGTGTAGATCTGAGATGTCCTATAACATGATATCTAATTGAAATCAGAGTCTGAATAAACTAATAGACAATTTAAAACAAGCAGTTTAAGTTCATTATGTCCTATAAGCATGTTGTCTAGGTGTTGAACATTACAAAACTGGTTTTATACAAATTTATCTCTATAACATGATATCTAGGTGTTGGGACTGCTTTTATTTTTTATGGACGTGGTTGCTACTGATTTTATACGATCTAGATGCAATTACAACATTTAGATGAGTGCAAAGAAGTCCTAAAGCATGGTTTCTAATGCACATAAGAGAATGAACATTTTTTATTAGGCAGGATTAGTAGCAGCTTAGTGACAGAATTTCTAAGCCGACATGATTATGCAGAAGAAAGCAGAATTGTTAGAACAAATGACATAATGCACCTATAAACATGTTTTCTAGTATGCCAAACAATCCTAAGATCATGGTTTCTGACGCAAGCAAACAGTCATAATAATCCTAAGAACATGATTTCTAATGCAAGCAAATAGTCATAATAATCCTAAGGGCATGATTTCTACCCGGTTTCCCCACAAAAATCATATGAAAATCCCTCCCTTTTCACTAATATCCCTAATATTTGTTTACAAGAATTATTATTACAGACCATAAATGAATTGCATAAATAAATAATGATATACTATAGGGATCCTGGATAGGCCCAAAGTAAACCTGGACAACCCAGGCCTTCAAACACTCCGAAGTACCACATCTCATAGTGTCCAAGAGAGGGTATCCTGGTGTGTCAAAGTTCCCAAGGGCCTCAGGGACCCGGGGCAATGCTCACACCAAGATCCTTTTGAAGAGAAGTAATTTTTGTGCAGTGTGGAAGGGCCAGCCGCAGTGTGCCAGAGTTCGAAGGAATCTCATGGATTCATAGGCAGTACACACAATGGAGGGGCAGAATCCTAAGTATTCAAAGAGTAGGAGTGGGAGTGCTTGAAAGAGTAGGAGTAACTCTTGGAAATAGATCAGAAGTAAAACAGTTTAAAAGTGAAAACACTTTAGGACTGAAAATAATTTAGAAAACATATTAGGAGTGAGAACAGTTTGAAAACATTCTGAGACAAAATAAGGTTTAGCAAACAACAGCAAGCAGAAACACAGTCACAAAGCTTCATATTTCCCAGATTCAACTCAGTTTGTTAATTAACTTTAGGTGGAACATATGGCATGCTGAGAACAAATAGTTACACAAAAAGGGAGCAGGAGTTAGGAGCACATAGGAAGAAGGTGATAGGAAATCATGCTAGTTAATAGGGACATGGAGCAGGAAGGGGTAGATTGACATGCTACAATAACCAAGTTCACAACAACATACTAGGATATAACATACTGACTTAGAGTTTAGACAGGAATAGCATGGGTCTAACAGCCATACTTAATGCTAAAGTAGTTATGTTAACTAGCAGCAATAGACAGTAAAAACATAGAAACTAAGTGTAGGAATGGTCATGCTAGAGAGGACAGGGGTTTAACTACACAGAGTTAGTCATTCCAATTGAAGTCAATTAGACAAGATATGAGTCTGAGACATAAAATAACATGTTGGTTGAAGGCAATAAACAAGAAAGAGTGAAACTTAAACATGTTGATCAAAGCAGTAAACAGGAAAGGACACAGAATTAACTAGGCAGTAGTTACACTAGTACATAATAGACAAGGCCTTAACAGAATTTAAACAACAAAGAGCACAAAAATTTGAACTTCATAGTATAATGAACAACATTAGGAGTAGAAACATACCAGTTAAGGAAGCAAAACAAAAGGTATAGTAGGCAGGATTCAACATTCTAGCTGTAACGACCCGACCGGTCGTTTTGAGATCCAGCACATCGTTCAGCAGTTGGGAGTCATGAACTGCTTCATTTCAGGCATACTGACTTGTGCGTATGGTCAGAATTGAAATTCAGGAAGATCGGAGTTGAATTTAAAGGAAAATTCTCATTTCAGAAGTCTTAAGTTGAAGAAATTGAGTAAGACTGGGATTTTGAGTAAACGACCTCGGAATCAGGATCTGAAGATTCCAACAGGTTCGTATGGTGATTTCGGAGTTGGGCGTATGTCCGAATCGGGATTTGGATAACCCGAGAGCGTTTCAGGGTATATTGTGGAAGTCAACATTTTTAAGGAAATTTCCTAAGTTTGACTTGAAGTACATTTCAATGATATTGAGATTCGTTTGGGATTTCGAGTCTGAGAATAGCTCTGTATGGTGATTCTGGAGTTGGGAGCATGACCGGAAGTGAATTCGGATATCCGAAAGTCAATTTAAGGTCATTTGGCTAAAGATAGAAAATTGAAGGTTTTTAAAGAATTCGAGCGGAAATGGAAATTTTGATATCGGGGTCGGAATGCGATTCCGGAAGTTGGAGCAGGTCCGTAATATCGAATATGACTTGCCTGCAAAATTTGAGGTTAATCAGACGTGGTTTGATAGGTTTCGCATCAAATGTGGAAGTTAGAAATTTCAAAGTTCATAAAGTTGAATTCTTGCGCGATTCGTGTTTTCGGCATTGTTTGATGTAATTTGAAGCCTCGAGCAACTTTGTGGGATGTTGTGGGACTGAGTCGTGTGTTTGGACGGGGTCCCGGTGGCCTCAGGTGTGTTTTGGGGTGGTATCGGGGCATTTCAGAGTGAAATTGTTGTTGCTGGTTTCTCGTGCTACTGGTGTTCTATGCGATCGCAGCCTCAGCTGTGCGATCGCGGAGAATGTCTAGGCAGTGCAGTGCGATCGCAAGCCTGCTACTGCGTTCACAGAAGAGAGCGAGTGAGGGTGCTGGAGATGACCTGTGCGACCGCAGGTCTGTTGGTGCGATCGCAGAGGAGGGTCCTGGGTGGCCTGTACGATCGCAGAGAAGGACTGTGCTGGGCAATGTTGATTAAAACGGGATTTTGGCATTCTCTCTCATTTTACATATGCCATGGACGGAGTTTTAGAGCATTCCAAGGAAGATTTCAACCAAGCTTCAGAGGTAAGATCATTCTACTTAATTCCAAGTTAAATACAAGATTATATCATGGATTAGAACATTAAAATTAGGGAAAATTTGTGGAAAATTAGTATTTTGAAGAAAACCTAGGAATTTGGGTAAATTTGATTTTAGCCACGAATTGAGCATGAATAATTGAGTAAAATGTATAATCGAATTAGTAAAGCTTCGGGTAGAGATTTCCTTCAAGAAATTTTGAGGTCCGGGCACGTGGGCCCGAGGGCATTTTGGTCATTTCATTGAGCCGGACTGAGGAACTTTGTAATTTGAATTGGTTATGATCTATTGAGTATATTTTCATTGAATTATCGTTATTTGGATAGTTTGGGAGCGTGCGCATCCATTTTTAGTCGTCGTAGAGGCTTGGAAGTCGGTGATGAATCTTCGGAGCGAGGTGAGTCTCCTTTCCAAACTTGTAAGGGGGAAATGTCCCCGTAGGTTCCTTGTTTGCTATGTGTACATGTTGAGGGGGCCGCGTACGTACCAAGTGACGAGAGTCCGTACGTGGTGACTATATTGCTATGTCGGGTAGCCGTAGGACCCACGAGCATGCCATTTCGTGCCTTATTTAAACCATTGTATGTATTATAAATCGTGTTTATTGTTGAACGACATGGGAGAGGTAAAAAAATTATGATGATGTAAATCCTAATTGGCTATCAGTGGTATGATATTGGCACAATCATGTTGAGTTCACGGTCGAGTCGGTACCCGTAGGTACCTATATGTATTATTATTATTATCAGGTCAGCACACGAGTCGCAGGTATGATTCGCGATCGTGGGGAGCTTATTATTATTATCGAGTCAGCACACGAGTCACAGGCATGATGCGCGATCGTGGGGAGCTTATTATTATTATCGAGTCAACACACGAGTGTATGATTCGCGATCGTGGGGAGCTTATTATTATTATCGAGTCGGCACACGAGTCGCAGGCATGATGCGCGATCGTGGGGAGCTTATTATTATTATCGAGTCAGCACACGAGTCACAAGTATGATTCGCGATCGTGGGGAGCTTATGACCTCAGTCCTTATGACCCACCTTATGACTCCGGACAGTTGTCTTGTCTATGTCGGTATATGTACACTTGAGTCTGGTTCACATATGACAATATTGGCAAGGTATTATTGAATAAGAGGAATTGGTACTTGGTGCTCTTACTCGTGTTACATTATGTGTTCATATACTTGCTGCTTACTGTTTCGCATGCCTATTGCTTTAGCCTTATCTCATTCTATATTACGTTGCTGGACCTTAGTGAGTATCTAGTCGACCGCTCGTCACTACTTCTTCTAGTTTAGATGGGATACTCACTGGGTACATATGTGTATATGTACTCATGCTACACTTTCTGCGCATTTTGTTGCACAGGTACCTTTATAGTATAATGATCGATTTGGGGACTTATACGGGCTACATTCATCCAGAGGCGTTCCACAGCTTCCGGAGTCTCCCTCCTTTGTACTTACATTTTATATCTATTGCCTTTGTCCCATTTATTTCTCGGACAAGAGTTGTATAATTGTATAAATTCTAAGAAACTGCTTATGTACTTGTGTCACCGGGTTCTGGGGATGTGTTGAGTCTTGTTTTATTGAATTAAATAGATTTCTTGTCGTGTTTAATTTACAAAAAAAATTATTTATTTTGATTATGAAATGCAATAAAGGCGATTTCGAAATTGTTAAACAAGAAGGTATTTCAACTGATTAAGGGGTTGGCTTGCCTGACAGTGGTGTCCGGCGCCATCACAACCCATAGGTTTTGGGTCGTGAAAATATGGTATCAGAGCTCTAGGTTCACGTAGGTTTCACGAGTCATGAGCAAGTCTAGTAGAGTCTTGCGGATCGGTACAGAGACATCTGTACTTATCTTCAAGAGGCTACAGGGCTGTTAGGAGTACTTCCCTTTTTGATTCCTCATCGTGCGACTTGATTCCTTTAAGGATTATGCCTATGCTTCTTCCTACTCAATCTGACGCGTCGCGAAGCGCTTGTTATGAATCGAGGGTTGAGGACTTTTAATGATACTATGGATGTGATGCGGGATGTTTCTCGCAGCGTAGTTGATTGAGGCTATCATCGTTGTTCTGCGGAAGAATTTTATGTCATCCCACCCCAGTAGTTGTATTTGTAAGAACTTTGAGGCCATGCTCAGGTGGTTATGAAACTTACGATTGGTTATGGCGCGATGTTGATATGAGGATAGAACGTTTGCCCATGTGTTGGGGTGATAAACGGTTTGAATGGAGGTCTTCTCAGAGTGTGATTTCAAGATCTCAGTATTTTGTTCTGGCGGAGGAAAAGCATTTGGATTATAAATGATCAGGTTTTGGGCTGATAAAATAGTAAGGATTGGTGTTTCCAAGTGAGGTGGATTACTCACCTGTAATAAGCTATCGCCGCCTTTGATCGAATAGAATATGTTAAATTCGCCGGTGTTATAGCTCTTAGGTCGCATGGGGTTAGAGTGCTGTGAAGCGGTGTTGAGGAAGCGGTTGTCAGAGATCGTGGTGTGTAGTGGTTCAGAATTGAACAGTTACTTTTAATGAAGGCGGCTCGAGGAAGATGATCTTCGTAAAGATTTAAAGTTGTGGGGATCTACCGGTTTAAGAGCTACGGAGAATGGTATTGAATTGAGGCAGCAAGTGGGCACCATTCGACGGAGGAAGATATGTGAGAAGTGCTGGGCGGTGGTGCCAATTCTAAAAGATCAGGTGTAAGGAGAGGAAGTCCGGTAACGCTTGAGGGAATAAGTTGGACCAAGTGGGAGAGCGGCAGCATAGCGGTGAATCAGAAGATGTAGTAGTGCAGTTAGTAGATGTCCAGGAGGAGCGGACGGATTGGTAAGGTTGGTAAATGGGTACATGCTCAGGATGGGGGTCTTGGTATTGTAGAAAGAGCGAAGCATAGCGTAATGGTAGGCGTCCGTTGGCTAGTTTCCTCGGGTGGGTTGTCTTCTATGAGTAGGTTAGTGCTTATAGGGTTGGTAAGTTCTGTGCGGAGTCCTAGTGGCTAGTCGTTAGGAGGTAGAATGTGTGAATGGTGTTAGAAAATTTAAATATTTAAGGGGGGCTAATGTGAGAATTCAGAAGAATTGGATGGATTGGTGGAACAAAGTCATGTCAACAAAGGAGAAAGGATTTTAGCAGGGTCTAGAGCGGTGCAAGAAGTAGCTTCGGGCTAAGTGGGGGAGTCCCACCACCTGCAGTTGGGTCGTAGGATTGTGCTCTCATGGGATTGCGGATTTGTCGGCGTATTGGCAAGATGTTACAACTAAGAGAAAGGAGTGAGGCGGTAATTGAGCATGGACTGTGATAACAATGTGCGAAGTTGGGCCTATTGGACCAGGGCTAGGCTTTGGAAAATATAGAATTTGTGCTTAAGGCATAGGCAAGTTGTAAGGGAAGTGACTTAGTCACGTGCTTCATTGAGAGCATATTCATGTGCTAGAAGAGCCTTGGGGTTGATTGTATTTGGGTCCAGTATAGTGGGTGACTCTCAGTAGTGATCCTAATGAATTCGAAAGTTAGAGAATGCGGCGTTTAAGGGTTTCAGGCAACAATATAATTAAGAAGCGAGCTTCTGCAGTATAGTCTCTAAGAGGAAGGAAGATGGTTGGAGGGTTCTATGTTATTTCAGCACGCTGGATGGTATCGGAGGAGTGAGAGAATAGACTCCAGGTTGTAGAAAGATTATCAGGAGGTTGTGAGACGAGTTGCGGAATTTAGGTAGCATAGTCTCGTGATTCAAGGTCACTCAGGATGAGTGAGGGTTGAGTTTCTATGAGTTGAAAGAAGATACTATTATCCTGAGGCAATTAAAGATGATTAAAAGAAGATGGATTGGTTCGCCATGGGTGAAATGGCACAAGTACGGCAAAGATCAGTTCCTTCGACATGTTTGAGTATGTGTACGGTCTGTGTAGATATGTGTGGGGCCTGTCGGCCGTCGTAATAGATTTCAGTTGAAAGCATTCAAGTGTTATGGCATGTCAGGTGTAGGCAGGTCCCAGAAGGGTTATGGTGGTTCAGACCACTACTTAAGGATTTGCATGTATTGTGATTGTGAGAGCTCACTTGTGTGTTGTTATGGTTCTCAAGAATTGAGGTAAGTAAAGGCTCTATATGATGGAGTGTTCACCCTAATATTGGTTCAGGAGTTATGATGGAATTCTCGCACTATTTCCTATTGGCATGTTAGGTGCAGTTAGCAGTATGTAACTGGACGTAAGAATCGAGATTTGCGGTTCGGTGTCAACAAGGATGTCATGATGCTCGGAGGAGCAAGAACAAAGGATTAATATGATTATAATAAACTGATATTGTCTTCAGTGTCATCTGAGTTCGGTGTTTGGTGAAAGAGGCTTTGTATCCTGGTTACGGGTCCTTGAATTGTTTTACAGCCTTAGGGTGGTCGGTGGTATGGATGTGCATACTTGTTACCTTGTGTGGAAGGCCGTGGGAGCATGACCGCGGGAAGATTGCATAAGTGTGGCATGTAGTCACCTGATTGGTTGAAGAATTAGACCAAGTATAAAGGAGTGTAATATTGCTTAATTGAGAATTTATGCTTGGAAGGCGTTCGACTCAGTTGGTTGTGGATTGTGGGGTGTTTATCTCGGCTATGATGGTTGTCCTCATGTGTATAAGAAAAAGGAAGCGGGTTGTTTGGACCCAGGTAAGGTTATCAGCCTAGTTCAATGTGAGCAGAATCAGCTTGAAGTAAGTGAATGGATTTAAACAAGATTTTGGGCTTCTTGCGAGTCAGAGGTGTCCATTTCAGTATGGCACTCCTCAAGGAGGGGTATTGGGATATCAAGTGTTGTCCTGTCTTCGTCAAATTTATGTGATATTGTGATTGTGCCGTGTGAGTTGTGAAACGGCTTGATAATTTCTTATGTGTTGAGGTTCCGCGTAGTGACGAGGTTATGTGAGCAGGATGGCTCCTGAGATTCAGATTATATATCGCACCTCAATCGTACTGGACTTTTGTAGCATATGGCTCTATCAGTCTCCCCAGAATGGTATTATGTACTTAGCGTTCTTGTGACCAATATTCAGTGATTTGTAATAGTGAGCAATTCAGCTCCGTGTATATTTCCTTATGTAAATATTATGATGGGATCGGGTGGCACGCCGCCA
>ML258358.1:16179-60293 GCA_005239495.1 Nicotiana undulata | reverse complement strand
TACTTGGTGACCGAGTCACCACGTCGTACATGTTACGGGATGGATTTCCCTGGGCCAATGGCCGATTACGTGTACCGAGAGGAATACCTGTGAGAGTTGCATAATACATACATGGCATTTAATTTTTATTTACGGATATTGTCACTGATATACTCGGTTGTTCCTGCAATATTCATTATTTGAACTATGATTTACGGAGGTTGAGTTCGTCACTACCTCCTCAGACCGTAGGTTGTTTTCGTTACTTACCTGCACACTGTGTGTGCAGATCCAGGTGCACCGAGATTTGACGCGGAGCGGTGATAGCAGCCATTCTCTCAGAGTCGACGAGGTAGCAGCTGGCGTTCGCTGTCCCGTCCCTCTTTTCCCTATTCTTCCCTTATGTATTAGAACTTTGAAACTTAAAACTTCAGTTTTATTATTCTCAGTTGTATTGATGTTAGTAGCTCATGACTGCGTGACTCCAGATCCTAGGGTGATTGTTGGAGCCCATTTCTTTTGTTAGGCTGTTTAAATGATTAAAAATGTTGGTATTTCTATGAATTGAGCCAATGACGAGTAAATTTCTTTAGTAAATGAATTGAGTATTGTTGTAACGGTTGGCTAGCCTGGTTCCACGACAGGCGCCATCACAACCCGGAAACGGGTCGTGACACTATGTCCATAATACGGGCAACACGTTCCACATCCTCGACTTCACTACTCCTATCAAACTCATAAACGTTATTAGAAATATCATAATAATGGCTTAGAGAAGGGTTAAAAAAATTAGGACAACCATCCCAATGGTGTCATGACCCCAAATCCTAAACCGGCCGTGATGGCATCTATTGTGGAACTAGGCTAGCCAACAATAACATATTTACATTTTCTTTTCAAAATTTCCCAAATCATTATCAACATTTCATAAACGTATATAAATCGCTAAATTTTTAAGTAAAACAAAACAAGCTAAACAGTCTATAACCATCCCCAAGATCTGAAGCGAACAAGTCATGAGCATCTAAGAATGATACCAAGAATACTACTGCCATAATACATAATCTCGGAACGATGAACTAAGTACAAAATAAGAAAGGGGAAATAGAGATGTTGTGGACACCGAGCAACTACCTCAATGTCCCAACTTTGGCTTCGCACGGAATAAGATGACTAATGCTCGGTACCAACACCTGATTCTGCACACAGAGGTGCAGGGAGTAATGGTGAGTACGCCAACTCAGTAGTAATGAAAATAAATCAGGTCTGAGCAGTAAGAAACACATAGGATCAAATCATCAATTCACAATAAGCAGTCTTTCTTTCCAACAGATACATTAAATTAGTACGCTTTAAAAGCCAATTTCAAAAAAATCCTTTGCAAAGTGTAATTTTCCAATGATTTCAGAAAAATGCCCAAGAAGGTTTAGTGTGAAAATGGAATGAATCATAAATAGTTACTCAAACAAAAACAAATATCATAAACTGCCCCTCGGGAAAATCACCACTTAGAATCAGTCACTCAGCATACCTCACAATCACTCAGCATTAGCCCCTCGGGCAACCTCACAGTCACTCATGCCTCCCAATCACTCGTCACTCGGCACTCGGCGCTTCCACTTAGTAGGTACCTGCGCTCACTGGGGGTGTACAGACTCCGGAGGGGATCCTACAGACCAAGCGCTATAAACAGCCAAATCATGGAAATAATCACTCTGGCACTCGACCTCTCACATATCATAATAGTGCAACATTTTGCAGCGTGCATCCCGATCCAAGATATCCTCACACTATTGGCTCTCGGCCTCACTCAATCAGAAACTTTCAAAATGCCACTCGGTCCATAAATAAACGGGGTTCTCGACCCAGAAACAGTATTTTATACCATGAAATAATATCAACAAGTCTGAGTATCAAAAACAGTTTAACATGAATTACTGAGTGTAAATCATAATTACCACGATGAGGAATATCAGAAAACAGCCCCCAAGGGGTTTAAACAGATCGGCACGAGGCCCCAAACATGGCTTACAAACCAAATATATCAAAAGCATGAAAATACGATTTATCATGTGACTTAAAAGCAATTACGCAACTCAATAGTGGCACACACGCGTCATCCAGTGTGTGCGTCACATCAAAACAGTGAAAAGATGCTAGGTCCGGGGTTTCGTACCCTCAGGACAAGATTTATAGTCATTACTTACCTCAAACCAATCCGAAAAGCTACTCCGCAATACTCTTCCCCTCGAATCGTCTCCCAAATGCTCCTCGTCTATCTAAATCAGATTTACAACATCAATATATTCTAGGGAAACGAAACCCAATCGAAGACCGTCAAATTTAGGCATAATTCCCGAAATTGGCCAAACCCGACCCCCGGGCCCACGTCTCGGAACTTGATAAAATTTACACCATAAGGATCCTCATCCTCTCGCGAGTCTATACATACCAACAACACTGAAATCGGAGTCCAAATGACCCCTCAAATTCCCATTAAAATTCTCCAAATTCCCATGCCCTAACTCCCTTAATTTGGGTTTAATTTCAGGTGAAATTGCTTAGAAATCAATATATTATCGAGTTATGAAGTCAATAATATTACCTCCAAGTGAATCCCCTTTGATCTCCTCAAAAATCCCTCTCAAAAAGCTTCAATCCCGATAGAAAATGGTGAATAAATGGTGAAGGGTCGCGGATGGGGTTATTTAAATACACTGCCCAACTCTAGGTTTTTCCTCAGTGCGATCGCGTCACTAGGTACGCGTTCGCGAAGCTCAGATTACTCTCCCTCTACGCGATCACGTCCACACCAGCGCGTATGCATAGAATAACCAAACAACCCCCTACCCCACGCGCCAACTCCACACGATCGCACAAGGACCAACGCGACTGCACTGCTTTCCCTTCACTCACTTAGCGATCGCGGCCCAACACTGGCGATCGCATATAACAAATTCTTCTGCCTCACCAACAAGCCTATGCGATCTCATACAATTCCCCGCGATCGCATAGGAGAAAACCAGACCTGCAAAACACCAGAAAAAAAACTGCCACTTCCCAACCTCCGAACTTGGTACGTTCACCTCCCGAAACACACCCGAGGGCCCCGGGACCCCAAGCAAACATACCAACACATCCCATAACCTCATTCAAACCTTCGAAACACCAAAAACAATGCAAGAACACCAAAATCACATCAAATTCAAGCCTATGAACTTTTAAATTTCTAAATTTCACAAAAGATGTCGAAACCATCCAAAACACATCCGATTGACCTAAAATTTTGCACGCATATCCAAAATGATATTACTAACCTGTTCCAATTAATAGAATTCCATTCCGACCCCGATAGCCTATTTTTCACTGCCGACCGGAAATCGCCAAAAACTAACTTTCGCAAATTCAATCCTAATTCTACACCGGACATCAAAACTACTTTCCGAACACACTCCTAAGTCCCAAATCACCTAACGAAACTATACGCACCATAGAATACACATTCCGAGGTCGTCGACCAATAAGTCAACTCCCTGTTGACTTTTTCAACTATAAGGCTAATTTAAGAGACTAAGCGTCTCAATTCTCACCACGATCATTCCGAACCCGAACCAACCGACCCAACACACCATGATTAGGTTAAATAACACATAACAAGGCTGAAACAGGGTAAACGGGGCAAATCTCACGTAACGACCGAGCGAGTCGTTACATTCTCCCCCACTTAAACATACGTTCGTCCTCGAATGTGCCCAAAGTTGTTCCAGTCACCACCAAAATTACCGTGTAACCTACCATGCACATATTCAGAGGTGATCCCATGTCACCCTACCCCATATAGGTCCAATAGAACAACACAGTTAAAATTTCGAATTCCAATCCTGATCCATAAACCTTAGAACCAAATTTCTACTTTTGACATAATCTACAAGATCAAATTTTCCACGACTATAAGCTGAAATATTTTGAACATGCTGTATCAAGCCATATCCGTAACCCAAGATGTAATCACATAATATACCACATGACTCAACACTCATAGCGATGACTCCTAATCACAACAGCTGCTCATAACAACCTAATACTGGTAAATAACCTCTTATTAAACAAAGCCTCGCTTTAACACTTTCATATGGTGTTGATGATGAAATAACACGTAGAATCCATCAACCATTCGTCCGATCAGCATTAATACCATCCAGAGCCATAACTTGTGCGGCTCGTGCACTCCATAACAACATCCCACGAGCGCAATTCATAAAATAAAGAAGACTCACACGAGAGGATTATCCTGCCACTAACACTTACCATTAACACATCATGCTAAAAGCCCGGTACACATTGTGAAACCCTATCACGCGAATCCGACACCAAGGATCATACCTCTACTTAACTCTATTACAAAGAGTGATCTCATCCAAACGCTGGTCCACATGAAATACTCCAAGCCACCTTGCTAAAAATCAATAACCATGCGAAATTCGACATCAAGTACTCAAAGTGCATTGCCATAACCACGGGGAAATCGGACGATACCATGCCACCCGAACCAGAAAGAACATAACTAATATGTCTCCATCCCGCAATACCCAATTACTTACTTTACTCAAATCCCGCTATAAAGCCCAAATAAATCTGCACCATATGTGCATATAACCAACAATCACCACTCCCCCAACACCGAGGGGTAACTTATAGGTCACTCCAAAATATGAATAAACTCAGTGACAATCGAATGGTACATCCCTCGACGATAGCAATTCGGAGTCAACAATTTCGACTCGGTGCAGAACACACACCCATACTAGCCTACCAATAAATCTAAGTCAACCCTGGTCACCCACAATAGGTAGATAACTCTCGGAAAGTCCATATTGACTGAATCATGGCATATACTAACACCTGGCTAGCTTTACTCGCATCCTCATAGTTAAAAACTGCAAAATAATCTGTTTATGAAAAATCCCAGTCTCGAAGTCCCTGAAGCGCAAAAATACTATATCTGATCTCCACTTCACCGCTCGAATATGTAGAACATCCCTGATACTCAATCTTTCCATGAGGGATACTGCTAAAATCTTTTCGTGAAACCAAGCAACTTTGAATATCAACAGTGATCCAACAAAAGAGCGCTGTAACACCAATGAAACACCTTTACCCACACATTGCCCTAAACACATTGCCCTTTCTGAATGTATACCCTCATCCAGTCACACCAATTAGTGATATCATCTACCTAGTCATCTGGATCTGCCAATGCTTCCTGAGAATTTGACCTTCCTTCCGGAACTGAACTGAGATCTTACATATGTAAATCTCAACTCTACACCACATACCGCATACACTACGCCACCCTATGATAAGTACAAGAACTTCATGATCCCATTCGAGCCACAACAACTACACACCCAACTAGCCAAGAGCTTTACATTTGATCTCATCTAGAAGCAAAATCACTATATGTCACATGCCCCTCACGCCAGCAGAAATGCACATCTCTAACCATGGTTGGAACCATCGGGCACTATCTGAATCCCATTTGTACCGCACTAAACCGTCAGGTCTGAATCCTTCTAACTCAACCAAGCTACACAGGTCACCAAGACCCAAAAGCATTGCTAAGAAACATCTATGACAACTCATTGCCTCATAACCACCCAAAGAACTAATCATATCCCTTATCATACCGATCTGACCTACGACCAAGCTGCCCTATTTATCCAAGTTCCTTCCGACTTACCTTTGAATTGATACTTCTTCTTGCCATAATACCGCAATTCTCAATCCAGACTCACCACACGAAACCCGAGAATAAAAATATACCATCTAAGGCTTATAAGCCGCTGAATACTCTCTCAAATATCCCCAAAAGCACCACATTAGAAATACTTACCCTGAAGAGACTTCCTGCGAATTTAAAGTCATTACCTTCACTTTCCTGATATTGATGGATAGAATCCATGATAGTGTAAAGACACCACGAGCCTTAACGCCTCCAGGTAAATCTCAGTTCTATCCCAATTCACACCTTGAAGATCCTCAATTTCTACATATAACCTTGAACCCATCAAAACCATTCTCGAGCGTCATTCTCTCTACGCAATTTCAATTACACCGGCCAAGTAGACAGAACGACCTAACCCCATTTGCAAACCACATACTAGGGAAATAATCCACACATTTGAAGTAACAAGCACACTCATACACTGCACACACTACACATTTTTACAATTACAACTCAATCATTCAATAAAGTCCATTTACCCGTAGACATTACAACCTATATTGAAGAATTTCTATTACTCGAGTCATTCCTAGACTCCACCTCTGCAGGT
Source organism: Nicotiana undulata (assembly GCA_005239495.1). Classification (NCBI taxonomy): domain Eukaryota; kingdom Viridiplantae; phylum Streptophyta; class Magnoliopsida; order Solanales; family Solanaceae; genus Nicotiana; species Nicotiana undulata. Next base: position 53,979 of record ML258358.1, on the reverse strand, counting down.
CATATCTGGTTCACCAATATACCTCGAACCGCAACCAATACAATGCATACTTGTTTAATCAACTTATCATTAACGGACTCCCCCACTTGGCTCAAAGCCAAAGATCAAGACGAATAATAACTCACGATGCCCATACGCTATATCTGCCACCATACTATGGTGGGATTCAACTAAATCCTTCATAAGATTCTATGACCCAAACCATCTAAAACCTCAAATCGTATGAAAATCTCGCATTCACCATTGTAATGATCATGCCAACTCCCACAAGCGATCTAAACTCAATTTACGACATACATCATTTACTGGTAGAAGAGAACTTACTACAGATCAACAGAAGGATCACACACCTCAGGACAACCCGCAGGAGATACCCCTGCCTGCTTAGCCTCAAACTGATATCTCTCTATACACTTCCGAAGATCATAGCTATTACGCAATCGCTTTACCCTCCTACATTAGAACACAACCAATGCCTGCCCTCGAGACATCACAATAAGCGGTATAAGAGCTTGAAGCAGATGGCAATACTAACACTGGAGTTGTGGTCAAAGCAATCTTGAGCTTAAGGAGGTTTACCAACACTCGTATGACCACATGGATACCTTCACTGGACACCACCTGTCCTAAGAATGATACTGAACTGAGCCAAAATTTACACTTGGAGAACTTTGCATAGAGCTTCTCCTCCTTGGATCCTTATAATACCATCCTCAAATGCTAAGTAGTCTATCCCTAGCTACGTGAGTGCGTCAGGATGCCATCAATAAATACAATAACAAAGGAGTGCTAATACGGTTGGAAAACACCATTAATCAAATGCATGAACGCTGCTGGGGAATTGGTTAGCCCAAAAGACACCACCAGGCACTCATAACACAACATGAGAATCCACTTCACTCCACAACTAAACTACATGGGAGGTCCTTCAATAAACTCACAACTCAAGGCCATATTCTAACTCAAGACAGAAGTCAACTACTCAATGGTTCGTGCTACATCTCCCGCGAATTCATTTTTTCACAATCAAACAATCCGAACACATCTAACCATCATATCACACTCACCATGTAGTCATCTAGTCACAAAGTCCCATCAATACACAAATAGACATATAAGTCCCCAAATGCACGTGCTCACACAAACAAAATCTCAGCACTCCAGCCACAGATAAAATCCGGCCTCAAGTCCTCCAGACTGGCCCATTATCAATATGCTAAAAATCACATCTCACCCATAGAAATCACAAGTCGTCGAGGCATGGGTGATACCAAGCGCTTGCGTGCGCATTTGAATACATGAAAGGAATTCAAAGAGTTACGCTTTTGGCTGAGTAAAATGGATTCGCACGACAAGAATTCAAGAATGTGAGATTTTTCCTAAGGGTTCTATAGACTCTCGAAGATAAGTACAGACGTCTCCGTACCGATCCGCAAGACTCTACTAAACCTGCTCATGATTGTTGAGTCCTATGTAACATAGTTCTCTAATAACAACTTGTCACGACCCCAAATCCTAAACCGACCGTGATGGCGCCTATCGTGGAACTAGGCTAGCCAACAATCACATATTTACATTTTCTTTTCAAAATTTCCCAAATCATAATCAACATTTCATAAACGTATATAAATCGCTATATTTTTAAGCAAAACAAAACAAGCTAAACAGTCTATAACCATCCCCAAGATATAAAGCCAACAAGTCATGAGCATCTAAGAATGATACCAAGAATACTACTGTCATAATACATAATCTCGGAACTATGAACTAAGTATAAAATAAGAAAGGGGAAATAGAGATGTGTGGACGTTGAACAACTACCTCAATGTCCCAACTCTGTCTCCGCACGGAATAAGATAACTAATGCTCCGTACCAACACCTGATTCTGCACACAGAGGTGCAGGGAGTAATGGTGAGTACGCCAACTCAGTAGTAATGAAAATAAATCAGGTCTGAGCAGTAAGAAACACATAGGATCAAATCATCAATTCACAATAAGCAGTTTTTCCTTCCAACAATGTATACATTAAATTAGTACGCTTTAAAAGCCAATTTCAATAAAATCTTTTGCAAAGTGTAATTTCCAATGATTTTAGAAAATTGCCCAAGAAGATTTAGTGTGAAAATAGAATGAATCATAAATAATTACTCAGGCAAAAAAAAAAAAATCATAAACCGCCCCTCGGGAAAATCACCACTCAGAATCAGTCACTCAACATACCTCACAATCACTCAGCATTAGCCCCTCGGGCAACCTCACATTCACTCATGCCTCCAATCACTCGTCACTCGGCACTTGCACTCAGTAGGTACTTGCGCTCACTAGGGGTGTACAGATTCCGGAGGGTCTCCTACAGCCCAAGCGCTATAAATAACCAAATCATGGCAATAATCACTCTTGCACTCGGCCTCTCACATATCATAACAATGCAACATGTTGCGGCGTGCAGCCTGATCCAAGATATCCTCACAATATTGACTCTCGGTCTCACTTAGTTAGAAACTCTCAAAATGCTACTCGAGCCATAAATAAAAGGGATTTGCGACCCAAAAATAGTATTTTATATCATGAAATAATATCAACAAGTCTGAGTATCAAAAACAGTTTAACATGAATGACTAAGTGTAAATCATAATTACCACGATGAGGAATATCAGAAAACAGCCCCCAAGGGGTTTAAACAGATCGGCACGAGCCCCCAAACATGGTTTACAACCCAAATATATCAAAAGCAAGAAAATACGATTCATCATGTGATTTAAAAGCAGTTACACAACTCAATAGTTGCCTCAGGAAGAACAAATTTCAAATTCCCCAATCAGTACACACCACACACTCGTCCTCCAGTGTGTGCATCACGCCAAAACAGTGAAAAGATGCTAGGTCCGGGGTTTCATACCCATATGAAAAGATTTTTAGTCATTACTTACCTCAAACCAGCCCGAAAAGCTACTCCGCAATACTCTTGCCGCTCGAATCGGCTCCCAAATGCTTCGAGTCTGTCAAAATCAGATTTACAACATCAAAATATGCTAGGGAAAAGAAACCCAATCAAAGACTGTCAAATTTAGGCATAATTTCCAAAATTGGCCAAACCCGAACCCCTGGCCCACGTCTCGGAACTCGATAATATTTACACCATAAGGATCCTCATCCTCCCACGAGTGATTACATACCAACAACACTGAAATCAGAGTCCAAATGACCCCTCAAATTCCCATTAAAAGTCTCCAAATTCCCATGCCCTAACTCCCCCAATTTGGGTTTAATTTCAGGTGAAATTGCTTAGAAATCAATATATTATCGAGTTATGAAGTCAAGAATATTACCTCCAAGTGAATCCCCTTTGATCCCCTCAAAATTCCCTCTCAAAAGCTTCAATCCCGATAAAAAATGGTGGAAAAAAGGTGAAGGGTCGCGGATGGGATTATTTAAATACACTGCCCAGCTCCAGGTTTTTCCTCTGTGCGATTGCGTCACTAGGGACGCGTTCGCGAAGCTCAGCTTACTCTCCCTCTACGTGATCGCGTCCACACCAGCGCGTCCGCATAGAATAGCCAAACAATCCCCTACCCCACGCGGCAACTCTACGCGATCACTCAAGGACCTACGCGACCGCATTGCTTTCCCTTCTCCCACTTTGCGATCGTGGCCCAACACTGGCGATCACATATAATAAATTCTTCTGCCTCACCAATAAGCCTATGCGATCGCATACAATTCCCCACGATCGCATAGGATAAAACTAGACCTGCAAAACACCAGAAAAAAACTGCTACTTCCCAATTTCCAAACTTGGTCCGTTCACCTCCCGAAACACACCCGAGGCCCGCGGGACCCCAAACAAACATACCAACACATCACATAACCTCATTCAAACTTAGTCGAGCCTTGGAACGCATAAACACCAAAATCACATCAAATTCAAGCCTATGAACTTTGAAATTTTTAAATTTCACCAAAGATGCCGAAACCATCCAAAACATATCCGATTGACCTGAAATTTTGCACGCATATCCAAAATGATATTACGAACATGTTCCAACTAACAGAATTTCATTCCGACCCCGATAGCCTATTTTTCACTGCCGACCGAAAATCGCCAAAAACTATGTTTCGCAAATTCAATCCTAATTCTACACCGGACATCAAAACTACTTTCCGAACACACTCCTAAGTCCCAAATCACCTAACGAAAATATCCACACCATAGAATACACATTCCGAGGTCGTCTACCAATAAGTCAACTCCCCGTTGACTTTTTCAACTATAAGGCTAATTTAAGAGACTAAGCGTCTCAATTCTCACCATGATCATTCCGAACCCGAACCAACCGACCCAACACACCATGATTAGGTTAACTAACACATAACAAGGCTGAAACAGGGTAAACGAGGCAAATCTCACGTAACGACCGAGCGGGTCGTTACATTCTCCCGCACTTAAACATACGTTCGTCCTCGAATGTGCCAAGAGTTATTCCAGTCACCACCAAAATTACCGTGTAACCTACCATGCACATATTCGGAGGTTATCGCACGTCACCCTACCCCATATAGGTCCAATAGAACAACACAGTTAAAATTTCGAAATCCAATCCTGATCCATAAATCTTAGAACCAAATTTCCACTTCGGACATAATCTACAAGATCAAATTTTCTACGACTATAAGCTGAAATAGTTTGAACATGCTGTATCAAGCCATATCCGTAACCCAAGATGTAATCACTAATATACCACATGACTCAACACTCATAGCGATGACTCCTAATCACAACAGCTGCTCATAACAACCCAATACTGGTAAATAACCTCTTATTAAACAAAGCCTCGCTTTAACACTTTCATATGGTGTTGATGGTGAAAGAACACGTAGAACCCATCAACCATTCGTCCGATCAGCATCAATACCATCCAGATCCATAACTTGTGCGGCTCGTGCACTCCATAACAACATCCCACGAGCGCAATTCATAAAATAAAGAAGACTCACACGAGAGGACTATCCTGCCACTAACACTTACCATTACCACATCATGCTAAAAGCCTGGTACACATTGTGAAACCCTATCAGGTGAATCCGACACCAAGGATCATACCTCTACTTAACTCTGCTACAAAGCATGATCTCATCCAAACGCTGGTCCACATTCCGAACACACTCCTAAGTCCCAAATCACCTAACGAAACTATCTGGGCCATATAATCCACATTCCGAGGTCGCCTACCAATAAGTCAACTCCCCGTTGACTTTTTCAACTATAAGGCTAATTTAAGAGACTAAGTGTCTCAATTCTCGGAACGATCATTTCGAACCCGAACCAACTGACCCAACCCACCATGATTAGGTTAACTATCACATAACAAGGCTGAAACAGGGGAAACGGGGAAAATATCACAGAACGACCGACCAGGTCATTACAAATGGCCACCTTGAAAACCACACACATTAAAAACATTGCACTCATAAGATTGAGATTCACAATTTTGCCTCAAGTGCGGTCCTCCACAATATGGACCAGGATCACCAAAGTAAGAATAACCAACATTTAACAAATTCTCATTCCAAGATGCTATGTATACAAAGATAATGAAATATTGAACTAAACAAAAAATTTAAAACTTTAATATAAAAAAAAGAGTCGTATCTATAAATAACTAATTTCGAAGTCCCCGGCAACGGCGCCAAAAACTTATTTCTCCCAAACGCACACACAAGTAAATGTGGTCGTACAAGTAATATAGGATTGTAAGTCCAAATATCGTATTTAGAGGGACTTGTGATTAACTATTTACTAAATTAAACTAAGATAATTAATATATTCAAGCACTTTTCTAAAGATTATTAACTACAAATAGTCTAGAGTCGGAACTAAGAAATTAAAGAAACAAGTTGGCGAAATTACACGAATTCAATGAGAGACAATATTCTAGAGCTAAGGGTTAACTAACAATCCCTTCGGATCTTAGACTTAAATTGTCTAATTAATTTATATGGTTTGTTGATTGGAAGAGTTAATATTACTCGTAGTATTCTCCCGAAGTACTACTTGCTTATTCAAGCTAACCTAACGCATATATTCATATCGAATTAGTATTGACAATAACGCATTAATAATTCCCGTATAATAACCAAGCAAGGCGATTAGGGATATCCCTATCCTAACCGCAAATTATTTCCCCGTCACTTAGATTCAAGATCTTGCCCTACTTAATCCTATATGCAATCTAAAATTCCATCTCCCGAGTACAATCCTATTTTCCTGTCTAGTATTCAATTGGTGATCAAGCAATCAAATAATTAGGTGAAAGATTTAATAAATAAACAAATATGAATAATTTAAGCTTCAAACTACAGCGTTCATGTAGCACCCCACAAATCTAGAACTAATAAATTATGAAATTAAAAGAAGAGAAGAGAAGAAAAACTAGTTATAAGCCTCCTCCAAGTGTGGTGTGTGTTCCCCCACGTGAATTCTCCTTCAAAATGTTTTTAAATCCCCTCCAGCTTAGGTTTAGACTTCTTTTTATACGAGTTGGGGGCCTGTAGGGTCAAAATAACCTCGTCCCGGATAAAATAGGAGTGAAACCCATCACTCAACGCCCAGGGTAGCGTGGGGCGCTGCAAAAATTTTACATCTGGAAGTTGTGCCCCAGGTAGCGCCCCATGTTACCTTAGGTGCTACACTGTCTGGTTTTCTTCTTTTGTTCTCTTTTTTCTTTGATTCATGCACTTTTGTCCCACGTTGCTTCCAGGTGATTCCTTCACATAAAAATACCATGAATTATAATAAATCATTACATTCCACATCCAAAAATCTATAAAACGCTGGTAAAATGCGAGGCAACTTGCATACAAATATACATACTTTAAGATGAATATTAGGCACCCTATTATACCTTTAAACATTAGTTAGCGACTCTCTTTCATCAACAATAGGGAAACCACTAGTTGAATCTTGAAATAGGATGCAACAACATGGAGACTCTGTTAGGGATTTTACTTAGGTTGTGACCTTACCAGACTAAGACTAGATTTGGAATTTAGGAATGTTTGTTTATATGCTACTTTAATTGTGCTCAACTTTGCAAATATATGCTTACTTGTCTTACTTGTTCATCATATACTTATATGCCTGCTTTAATATTATTATTGTTATCCCATTATTGTTTTTAGCTTTATATACATAGTATCATCACACTCCATCCTATCGAGTCTTGGACGTACACTATCACACATAATAGCATGCGAGGATTTTCTTTTACACCCCTACGAACCTTCTTTCAAATTTCTTAGCCTATGAGAATGGCTTTGTCGGGTCAACTGACATAATATCTCTTACTATTCGGTCCAACTCCAAGAATTAGAAACACTATACTCTAGAAAATATGGGTCATACTGCTTAATCCTTAGGTGAGCCGGTCATTGGCATCGACACAGTATTAGGAAAACTATACCCTAATGTCACGAGTTATGCACCTAACAACATGGCTTTTGTGGAACGACGAACCAATCCCGATGAGACGCTAATGATCCAAAGTAACCACTTATCAAACCTCTTTCTTCACCTCTTCCAAATGGAAATCAACCATAACATCCCCGAAATCAATAAGGTCATAGGAGCGCCGCATAAGCTGAAACACTGGTGGAGGAATATCCACTGAGACCATGGAGATGATACAAAATGCACTTTGGAGCATTGATTGCTTTACTGAACATCAGGGTCGATAAGGTTCTTACCAAAGTACTGATAGAATCTGGGATCCAGCCAAAGTGGTTTTCAAATTCGTCGATTGTGAATTGGTGCAAACACTAGAAGAGGTCACTAGCTTCACAGAGCTATCGTTTGCTAGGAGAAAGCCGCTACTTCCAGTCACCATGCCTGGCCACAGGTTCCTCGACGCTTTGGGTCTGAAGGGTAGGCGGAGTCTAAGAAACATCAAAGATGGATGAGTGAGCTTAGACCAATTGTTTGATAGATTTGGACATCGACAGAGCTACGAGTTGTAAATGGGGGAGTATTAATGTGATCAGGCAACATGGTAAAGTCTCCGTCCTTTAACATTCTCTTTGGCATTGCTAGGTTTACTGGTTTTCCCATATATGAGGGCGAATTAACATCAACTTACTACCCGTGGTATTGGCAGCATTTTGGGGTAATCTCCAAGTCACATTGCTGCCTATGATATTGGCAGAAACACTTGTAGCACTGTCTGCATGTTCCCTAAGGTATGACTCTTCAAAGGATGCAACTTGTTTCTCCAAGTATGTGCCACATAACACATCTTTCAAAGAGAGTCCATTGTCGACTACGTTATGGGTGCTAGCAATATGATTATGAGTCACAATGGGAGAATGAGAAACTGGGTCTCACCACATAGACAAGAGGAATAGAGAGAAATACTGACTCACCTAAGTGGAGAATGGATAAACTAGAAGATTTCGTGGTTGAGCGGCAGGGCGATTCTAAGGACCCTCGGGAATTATTTCATAGAGCTGATAGGACTCGAAGGCATTCGACCGTATGCACCTCTATGAGTTCTCAGGAAATTTAGTCTAATCCAGGATGTACTCTTGTGGTTGAGAACGGATCCGTATGAAGATGACTACATTGGGAAAATCCCAATCACAAGGGTGAGAAAACTTCAAGATGAGTGGGATAATTTAATTATGATGCATATGGGTCATAATTCATGGTGTAACCCAGAATACTTTGTCTGGATCAATGAAGAGGATGAGGGGGACCGACCAAGAAAAAATTGAGTGGCATGGTTAGAAGATACAACATCATCCTAACAAATACATCACCAAATTTTGCCTCATTATATCGTTACTAATGCCATGCATCGGCAAGTGGTCCCATGGTCAACTAATCATATGCTGCCACTATCGGAGGATGATGATTGAGTGGTCGAGTATATACAAGTTGAATATGAAATGGAACTGATGAAGATCCTGAAGAAGAACCTGAACACAACAATGAAGAAGAAGAAGAAGAATTTGAGAAAGATCATGAAGAGGAACCAGAAGAAGAGGACATGGGAGATGATTCTGGGCTAGTTGATTTTCCCCCTTTCCCATCTTGCACCAGTTATCCCGAACCCTTTTATTTACCTAAAGGCAAGTCTAAGTCTATGTAATCTTGTGGATGTTGGAAAGCAATATTGTAATCATTGCTCCCGCCTATTGAAATCCAAATACTATTAATGAAAACCAAAAGTTCACTACGGATCTAAACGTGCCAAAATCTGATTGTACGTCAAAATTCGCGACACATGCCTACCTCCGGCAAAGAGAGGTCCCTCACATATTAGGAAAACGCGCTTATTTGAATACACAAACTAACTGCTTTATGTGCTTATATTTTTGCAAACCCTGACACCAACTTTCCTTTCCTTTTTTTCTCATTACTTTATTATTTTTCCCCAGAAAACAGAGGTTGGTTTGTGTTAACTCGAAAAACTGGCTGAACCACCATACAACTTGAGATACGGCTTGAGCACATGGTTCACCAAATCCATAGAAGCTGATATGGCTTTAGTCAAGCCAAATGACATCACTAAGAACTCATAGTGACCATACTTAATCTGAAAAGCTGTCTTAGGGACATCCGATGCCCTAATCTTCAACTGATGGTAGCCAGATCTCAAGTCAATCTTTGAAAACACCTTGGCACCCTGAAGCTTGTCAAATAAGTCATCATTCCTCGACAACGAATACTATGTTCTTGATACTGACTTTGTTCAGCTTCGTGTAGTCAATACACATCTGCATCGATCCACCCTTTTTATTCATAAAAAACACCAGTGCACCCTAAGGCGAGACACTAGGTCTAATGAATCCCTTGTCAAGCAAATAGTGCAACTTCTCCTTTAATTATTTCAACTAAACTTGTGCCATACAGTAGGGTGGGGCAGAAATGGGCTGAATGCCCGGAACTAAGTCAATGCAGAAGTCGATAACTCTATCGGGTGGTATCCCCGGCAAATATGTAGGAAACAACTCTGAGAACTCACGCACAATTGGTAGTGAATCCATGGAAGTAACCTCTGCACTAGAATCACAGATATATGCCAAATATGCCAGACCCTTCTCGACCATACATTGAGCCGTCACATATGAAATGACCCTGCTAGTGGAATGAAGATGAGTCACTACTTGGCCGTGAAAATCCCAAATAGCATGATAAGGTGAAAACTAATCCGTGCCCAAGATAACGTCAAACTCCACCATATCAAGTAATAAAAGGTCTACCCTAGTCTCATAGCTCTTGATAGTGACCAAACAAGCACGATATACCCGGTCTGCCACGCCCACGACAAATGTAGACACTTTAATAGGAGCACTCAAAGAATCACAAGACATATGAAAATATGAAGCGAAATAGGATGACATATATAATTAAGTGGAACTGGATCAAATAGAATTGATGCATCCCTATGGCAAACAAGAATAATACATGTGATGACCGCATTTAACAACTTTACCCCGCCTCTAGTTGGCTGAGCGGGCGGTAGAGCAACTAGTGTCGGAATCAAAGCACGAGTACCCTATTGTGGTATGATCTTCAATCTAGCATAGTATATTCTATATGACCCTTGATGAGTCTGAGATGATCCCTGATGACTCGAATGACCATCTCTAGTAACTCTGTAGTGGTGGTGCACTATAGGAGTTGAAGGTGTGTTGGACACTGGCTACTCAGGATGAGACCCATAAGAACCATAACTGCCTGAAGCAATGTGTGCTACTTGAAGTGCTGACTAAATCGGACTGGGAGGATGGCCTCTACCAAATGAACCTATGCCTCCTGACGAGGCACCATTGAAACTAGTGAAATGATGAGGTCTCTTCTCAGATACCGCCTCTCTACTCCTAAATCTAGTGCAATATCTTCTAATATGACCCATGATGTGTCTGAGACGATCCCCGATGACCTGAATGACCATCGTAGTAACTCTGTAGTTGTGGTGAACTAATAGGAGTTGAAGGTGTGTTGGATACTGGATGCTCAGGATGAGACCCATAAGAACCATAACTGCCTGAAGCAATGTGTGCTACTTGAAGCGTGGACTAAATCGAACTGGGAGGATGGCCTCTACCAAATGAACCTATGCCTCCTCACGAGGCATCATTGAAACTAGTGAAATAATGAGATCTCTCCTCAGATGCTGCCTCTCTGTGCTGACTATGAATCCTCTCGATCTGTCTAGCAATCTCTACGACTTTATGAAAGAAATACCATCCTCAGCCTCTCTGTCCCTCTGCATCTTGATACCATTTTAAGTCCATCAATAAATCTCCTCATCCTCTCCCTCTAAGTAGTGATCAAGACAATTGCATGGCGAGATAGGTCCACAAATCTGGTCTTGTACTGTGTAACAATCATGATATCCTACTGGAGGTGCTCAAACTAGTTGCGGTAGTCCTCTCTTTAAGTAAAAAGGATGAGCTTCTACAAGAATAGTAATGAGAAGTGATCCCAAGTGAGTGTAGGTGAACCTGCTAGTCTACCTCGAACATAGACCTACCACCATCTCTTGGTAGAACCGGTCATCTAAAACACTATGAAGTCTACTATTGCACAACACCTCGTGGCAGCGGTCCAAGTAATCATGTGGGTCCTCAAAAGCTGTAAAACAAAATGTATAGAAAAGAGCTTTGTGAACTTGTCCAACCTCTTCAACTCTTCCGAAGACATCGCAGGTCTCTTCCTGGACTGTGTAGCAATGCTAGGCTGAACTACTCCAACTGCTGGAACTATTGGAGTCGGATATATGGGAGCCATCTGCTCTGGAGTGTGAGTAGAATGAGTCTGGGCTCCTCCCCTAGCTTGAGAGATGGCTGGTGCTACAGTAAATGCACCGACCTGGGCCACACTTTCCATAAGGCCCACTAAGTAGACTAGAGTGTCCCGGAGTACGGGGGTGGCAATGAACCCCACTAAGGCCAGATATAGTCCAATTGGCATGGCTAGAGCAGGGATCTCGACATCCTGCTCGATCTGAGGCTCTGCAATAGGTGCTGTAGCACGGACTTTAGGATGAGCTCTACCTCTACCTCTGGCTCGTCCTCGTCCCCAGCCCCTACTCTTGGTAGTGGTTGTATCCCGGGGCTCCTGCTCCTGCTCGGTTTTGGACATTGTGCGTGTCCTCACCATCTGCAAGAGAACAAGAATAAAATGGCTCAAACATCAGTGATAGAATAAAGTTGCACGATAGAGAAAGAAAGATGTGAAATTTCCTAAAGCCCTATAGCCTTTAGAAGACAAGTACAGATGTTTCCATACCGGTCCTCCAATCTTTACTAAGCTTGCTCATGACTCGTGAGACTTAGGAAACCTAGTGCTCTGATACCAACTTGTTACGACCCGAAATCCCAATTGTGGGGCCGTGATGGCCCCTAATATCCACTTGCTACCAAAGCCAACTTTAGCAAATTTTAACAATTTTAAAAACAAGACTTTGATAATAACAATTAACGATTACTAAAAATCAAAGTACATATGATAAATCATAAATACTACGTTCTATACTAATCCTAGAAATCAAAACATGAGTAACTAGAATACTAAATATATGGTGTGAACGAAATACAACTATCTAAAACCAGAATAACAATAAAAACACGATACAAGGGGACTTCTGGGACTGTGAATGCCGAGCAACTCTACCTCAAGTCTCCTATAGTAGTTGGATCCGAGCGAACTCGTCTATGCACCGCTAGGACCAACTCATACACGTGAACAAGAAGTGAAGAAGTGTGGTATGAGTACAAATGATCCCATGTACTCTGTAAGTATTGAGTTTACCTCAATGAGGTAGTGACGAGGCTATGACAGGACACTCAGTATAAACCTGTATGAATAATAATAGAAAACAGAAATATTAGATAAAGCAGTAAACTTATAAGTATGGGACTGGAAGGTCAACTAACAGAGGGACCTATAATAACACCATCCCATACCTCATATCACATTACCGAGATAAAACACTACAGCTAGAGATAGCTACAACGCATCATACTTTGTTGTCGCGCGTAACCCGATCCTAATATTTATCATAATATCTATTGCAGTGTGCAACCCAATACCAATATCATATTAATATCTATTGCGGCGTGCAACCCGATCCCAATATTATATGAATATCTATTGCGACGTGTAACCCATTCCCATTATCAATTTATTTCAATATTGTTGTGGCTTCAACCCGTTCCCAAAATCAACTCTTAAACATAAACAACTCAACCCAACCAACAACCGAATCTCAACAATAAAAGGAAAATATAGCATACATAATTCAAGGAACTACCAGTACAAACAGAGAATAACCAATACCTTGCACTCACAAACCTAGACAACTCATTAATACAAAAACCACTAAACGACTCATAAAATCGAATATAGTATAATAACATGCAACAAGTAACGTAAAGAAAATAAAGTCAAGTAAACACATGAGATCATGAATATTTACAATTAATATAGTAACATATAGTAGTAAGAAGATGTTGATCGAGAAATGAATGAATCAAAACAGGTAGCCACTAAATGATAGGCAACAAGGACGACATGGATAATAAGTATGATAATGTAGCAAACAAAGCATATAACAAGAGATAACATATAATAAGTGATGAAATAATGGTAAAAATCCCAACCCGCATGCTTTAATCCATGACAACTCATATACACTCGTCACCTCGCATATAACAAATAGACCAAGGGAAATAGAGCCCAAGGTATATCAGACCATACATAATCTTGCAAAGGATCAGTCAAGTGGCTTATTGGCTTGAGTTATCTTAAGAGATGTCCTTAGTGCACCCGGTGTTTCATGTGTCTATGTTGAAGAAGGTGGTTGGAGATCTATCGATCATCGTCCCGGTGGAGACTACTGAATTTAATGAAGAGTTTACTTATGAGGAGATTCTGGATACCATCCTTGATATACTAGTTTGGAAGTTGAGGAATAAAGAGATTGCCTCCATCAAAGTGCTTTTGCGAAACCAACATGCTAAAGAAGCCACCTAGGAGGCCGAGGAAGAAATGAAAAAGAAATACCACCCTTATTTGTTTGTGTAATCAAATAGTTGTGTTTGAAATAATGCTAGAAGTTTACCTTTATGAGATATTTTCCAAATTGTATAGTTATTCTAAGATGTACCCTTTGGCAATACAATGCATATAATGTCATAGTTGGTGTTGCTTTCGTGCTATGATGCATTGTTGTGTTATGAATATGTTAATCAGATTGGTTTCTGGGCTCTCTAACAGGTGGACAAGCCCAAATACTGAACAAATTCTACTGAAATTTTGAAAATTAAGAGAGTTAGCCAAAATATGGGACCTTAAGTGTATGAATGAAGAGTTACCTCACATTGGGTGTCTATTGCGGACTCTGACCCTCAATCGAGGACAAATAATCCTAAGCATGGGAGGATGTAAGGTCCCGTAAAGGTTTGCCAAAGACTTAAGGTTTTATGGTGCTGAGGTAGTCTAATGTGTTTGGAAGGTTTTAGATACGAACCTTTTGGGTTGTGTAATGCATTGTGGAGTTAGGGAAAAATTTGTAGAATATGACGTTTCTGCGGTCCATTATGCGATCGGAGATCTATTCTGCTAACCGCAGAACCATCGCATATTGAACCAGGAGAAGCTAGATTTTGAGGGCCATTTCGCGATCCAAATACGTTACCATAGATTCATTTTGTGGACTACATACCTGTCGCGTATCAGCATGGAAAATTTTGGAAGGAGATTTTGCGGTCCAATATGCGATTGCGGAATCGATATGCGAATCGCAGAACCATCCGCAAACTTTAACAAGACAACCTAGATTTTTGGAGACCATTTCGCGGTTCACTTCCCATACTGCACATACCTTCTGCGACACATTCACCGATCACGAATTTGATTCGTGGGGGCATCTTTGAGAATTTCTTAACCCAACTTTATTTTGATATAAGCGTAATGGGGTCATTTTTGTGGGGGAATCAACTTATTTTTAGAAGGGAAAATACTCTAGAAAGGGAGCTCCAACCATTCTACTCTTTAGTTATTTCTCAACCTTGAAGATTCAAGAAAGCTACTCACTAGGTCTTCAACCAACCGTGTAAATTTTCGCCCCTAAGCTTTCATGAAAATTTCATAATGGGTTTAAGTATATATTTTTATTATTATGAGGCTCATGGGATGATAATCAGAAGCCATAATCCCTCTCACTCAAAATTTGGGGTGAATGAGCAGAATATGAGGTGTGGTTCTTGATTTGAAGGTGTGTCATATGTCATTCATGTGTCGATGAAGGTGAAATGGAGGTTGTTGAACTATCATGGGTAGATTATTGTTTGAAATTGGTTTCAGAGTGAAGGAATTTCGTTATAGAACCTCGTAGTCAAATTTGCACACATAGTATTTGGTGAATGCCAATAATGGCTAAGCCTATTAACGCGTTCCTAATAACCGTTCAATTTGGTTATGTTTCTATAGATTGGAGTTGCTAAAAGTAGCGGAACATTGTAGTAATTCTAAGAAAAGCTCAATCAAGGTATGTTGCCTAAACTCCTTCCGTATTCCACAAATTCCTCGTGAACATCTAAATTTTAGCTCATGTTCGATTGCAAATCATTATGCTCTCCTTTGGATGAAATTCAATGTGCTTAAAGTTCTTATTACTCATGTATTAAAAGTCATGATTCTCAAATATAGAAACTACTCATGAATGAAAAAGATTCAATCTTTAGTTAAATTGAAAAACTCAACAAAAGTTAATCCTAGGCTCGCTTGGTCAAGACCCGATATTCAAACAAAAATATGATTACTCATTCACCTCCTAGTC
This sequence comes from Nicotiana undulata, assembly GCA_005239495.1. Lineage (NCBI taxonomy): Eukaryota > Viridiplantae > Streptophyta > Magnoliopsida > Solanales > Solanaceae > Nicotiana > Nicotiana undulata. The sequence goes on along the minus strand of ML258358.1, from coordinate 38,132 downwards.
TGGTTATGTGATCTGTTTCGAAATTCGACCTCAATTTGAGGTCTAAATCTCAAATTTCAAAATTCATAAGTTCTATCCAAAATCCCTAATTTCTACCATAAAACTCCTAGATTTGATGTTAAAAACTCATTAAAAGTAATGGGGAATCGATAGAAAATGAATTAGAGTTTCTATGAGTTTGGAAAGAAAAAGTTCTTCAAAAACCACTTCTATAGTGTTTGGGGTTGAAAAATGGCGTAAAATGAGTTAAGTCCCATTTTTTCCCTCATTTACCAGGCTGCAGGTATCGCATTTGCGAACACTTATTTGCAAATGCGACGTCCGCAAATGCAGAACACAGATAAAAAATGCGATCAATGCCTCGGGTCCCCAGAAGTCGAAAAAGTGACAAAAGTATCGCAAATGGGAGGAGTCCCCTCATCGAAAATGCAAACTAAGCTTCGCTTTTGCAAAGCTGCCAGACCCTAGTTCCTAATCGCAAAAGCGACTCCATGGCTGCAAATGCGACCACTCACTGTCCACAAATGCGACAATTTTTGTTGCAAATGCGAAGACCCAAACCCCAGCCCATGTTCGCAAATGCGATGGCTTGACCGCAAAAGCAAGGCTTGTAAATGCGAGATCTGCAACTAAACACCATCAACTGGAATGCACCAGCAATTTCAAATTCTTTCGAAACACTTCCAAAACTCACCCAAGTCCCTCGGCTCCAAACCAAAAATGCACACAAGTGGAATAATATTATACAAACTTGATCGCTACCTAAAATCATCAAATAACATTAAATGACAAGAATCGATCATAAAAACTCAAGAATTTTCAACTTAAAACTTATTTTCACAAATTTTCACATAACGCGCCGAAATGCGCTCGGGTCACCCCAGACCCTTCGACCAATAGTGCATACAAGTTCAAAATAGTCATAGGAACTTACAGGAATCGCCAAAATACAAATCCGGGATCGTTTATCAAGAATTTTGACCGTGGTCAACTTTAGTCTCATTTTAGGCCAAAAAACATAATTTTTCAAAATTTTACATAAAAGCTTTCTGAAAAGCGACACGGACTATGCAGGCAAATCAAGAAACATCAAATGAAACCATGAGAGATGTCGGAACACTGAAATTAAGGCTAGTACTTAAAACGATCTATCGGGTCATTACAAAAACTTAAATCAAACGAGCCCTAAAACTGTAATAAAATTTATCTGTACAATTTAACTTGTTGAGCAGCTTGGTATTTTTAAATTTACTTGCAAAAAGCTTAGAAATAACATGATTTCATGCGTAAATATCTTTTAATAACGTGAATGCATGGAATTTAAAGGCATTGCTCCCATTTATAACCTGCCAAACTTTACACCAGAAAGTAGGCTCTCCTATAGTCCATTCTCACTTCACTATGGACAGGTTATCAGCTCAATTTCTCTTTCCTACTTGTCTCTTAGCTCTTTCGTATATAAAGAAAACATAAGAGCTTCTTAGAAGAACTTCCTTTCTCTCTTTCATGACAGAGATGTTTGCTTCTAATTTCCTCAGAAATAGCTTCAAGCTGGTCCACCAATATCCTATATCACTTCACCAACTTCAACATTCCAAAGTCTATTCTAGAATACCTCAAACATTTAACAGAATTAAGACAATGGAGCTGAAGCAGCAGCTGTCAAACTCAACTCCCTGCAGGTTTTTCTCATCATCATCTGCTTCCACCAAGGTTGGGTTCATTGGGTGGTATTTAGAAATGCTCAACTCTCGCCCCATTCTCACCAAGACCATCACTTGCACTCTTATTCTCATTGCTGCTGATTTGTCGTCTCAGGTACGCACTCTACCATAGATGAATTGAGGATTTAAACTCTATAGTTTGCCCCGTTGAGGTTCTTACCATTGAATCCATTGTATTTTCAAAATTATGAGTTCGTATTTATTACTCCCACCGTTACAATTTATTAAACTTGTTTGAGTAGGCATGAAGTTTAAGAAAAAATGAAGACTTTTGAAATTTGTGGTCCTAAACAATTCAAAAGGGGCCAGAGTATTTGTGTGATTATAAAAGTTTCTCATTAAGGGTAGAATTGTAACTTTAACCAAAATTGTTTCTAAATTTAGAAAGGGGTCATTCTTTTTGGAACGGACCAAAAATGAAATAGGTTCACATAAACTGGAACGGAGAGAGTATTTGTTACAATTTTAAAAGATTTTTAAACATAAATTTCTACTCAAATTATAAGTTCAGTTGAATTTGGTATTAGAAGGCTAGCTCCGCCGCCTCTGTACTCTACCGGTGATGGAATTCAAATAAAACCTAATTTAGGAGTAAATTTCTTTAATTATGTGCAACTCTCTCCACAGACAATTGGGGGTTCAATGTCAGAGCAGTATGATCTAATAAGAACATTGCGGGTAGCTGGCTATGGAGTGCTAATATTAGGACCTTCACTTCATTTCTGGTACAATGCATTGTCAGCATTCTTTCCAAAGCGCGACGTGATCACAACATTTAAAAAAATAGCTTTAGGACAGATCGTATATGGACCTACCATGAATGCTATCTTCTTCTCCATGAACGCTGCAGCACAAGGTAGCAATATGTCTTGCTTCTTGATTTATTCCTTATCTGAACTACCTTGATATTAGCATTAGATGTGTAGATCTATGATTTTCCCATTGTTGTATATACCAGGTGAAAGTTATTCACAGATTGCTGCCAGACTCGAACGTGACTTGGTTCCTACTGCTATTAATGGTCTTATGTACTGGCCCATATGTGATTTTATCACATTCAAATTTGTCCCTGTTCATTTGCAGGTATGCTCAAGGCCTCTTCAATCTATAGATGAAATTTTCACAACTTGGATCACCGATCAGATATCTTTCTTACCCCTTACATCTCAATTCTCATCAGAGGACTATTGATCATTTTCTTATATATGTGTAGTTGATAAGATAACTAAATAGATTGTGTTACTGTATTGACAGCCACTTGTGGTCAACACATTTTCTTATGTGTGGAATGTCTACCTGACTTACATGGCAAGCCAACAGAAAGTAGCTTCAGCATAATTCTGCAGCAGCTAACAAACAAGCTGGACGCACAACTTTGGAGTAATTTTTCTTATGGTTATGATTACATGTTAGAGTGGTGGAGCTGAAATTAGCAGAAGCAAATGTGTACTGGATATATTTATCTTAAGTTAACATGGGACCATCAAGGTTCTTTCTGTAAATCAGTGTTCTCATCACATAAATCACATATTGTTAAGTGCCAGACGGCACAACCAATAATAGGACGATTTCTAAAATTAGAATTTTGATCGACAAACTCAAAAAATCAAAGAATTTATTAACTTATTGCTCAACAAGAAGGTTACTTTGTCACGAACCAATTCTTCATCCGTAAGACGTCGTGACGGCACCTAGTCGCTATGACTAGGTAATCCTAACCATTGCAGAATAACGAAAATAAAATAGTAATTAACAACTGAACTTCAATTCATAAGTATAAAATTGTTAAAATGCCACTCGGCATGTACAAGTAAACCAGCACTCAAGTATAAACAATATTTCCAAAACCCGGTAGTCACGAGTCACAAGCTCTAATAATTTGTCTAATCGTTTCTATACATCAGTATCTAAAAGAAATAAAGGAGAAAAACAACACAAGGGATAGAGGGGGACTCCGAGTTCTGTGGACGCTGGCAGATATACCTTGAAGTCTCAGGAGCAGCATCAAGTACGCAACTAATAGTAGAGCTGGTAGGAGGGACCCAGAGCTGCACACAAAACATGTGCAGAAGAGCAGCATAAGTACACCTCAACGGTATCCGGTAAGTGCCAAACCTAATCTCGGTAGAGTAGTGACGAGGTCAGGTCCTTGCCCTACTAATAAGATAGAAGATATAACAACATGGAGAAAGACTAAGAATTTGACAAAAAGAATTCACGGAGAAATAACAACACAGCACAATGAGATAAATAACAGGGGCACTCCTGAGATACCGTCTCGTAGTCCCAAAAGTAAATACTCAACAAGGGATCTCCCGAGGTACCGCCTCGTAGTACCAAAAGTAAATATGAAAGAGGATCTCCCGAGGTACCGCCTCGTAGTCCCAAAAGTAGATGTGCAGGGGATCTCCCGAAGTACCGCCTCGTAGTCCCAAAAGTAGACACACAACTCGAATCAATGGCAACAACAATTAACAGCCAGAATCCTACAATTTAAGACTACTACAATTCAAGGAAAATAGGAAATTAACTAAGCATGTTGCATTGATTGCAAATAGGCATTTAAGACATGTAGACATGCGATATTAAGTTAAACAGGATAACTACACATGCTGGGATAACTCATTGAAGACATAACACGTTACTGCTCAATATAAATCGGATTTTACAATAATTAGCCCGTGTACGCACTCGTCACCTCGCGTGCACGACACTCACATATCATAGAAAGGTCACCACAATACCAAATCCTAAGGGGATTTTCCCCACACAAGGTTAGGCAAGACACTTACCTCGAGTCAAGCTCAATCAATCATCAAAAATGCCTTTTCCTCGACTTTCCAACTCCGAATGGCCAAACTAGCCAAAAATACTTACCTACTATAAACACAACTATAATAAACTAATCTAATTACTGAAATCAAGACTTTAACAAGAATTTCAAAAATCGCCCCAAAACGTCGACCCAGACCCACGTCAGTCACAAAATATGAACACCCATTTAACCACGAGTTCACTTGTTCAAAAATTACTCAAATCCGATTCCGAAATCGCAATCAAACCCAAAACTTCGGCTGAGGAACTTTCCCACTTTTCCCCCAATTTTCTCAACCCAAAACCTTAATTAAAAGATGAAATCAACGATAGATTAGTGGAATATAACCATAAAGGAGTTAAGAATCCTTACCCAATAGCTTCCTATGAAAATCTCTCAAATTATCGCCTAAATCCGAGCTCTCAAAGTCCCAAAGTAAAAATGAGACCAAACCCTAAAAATTTCCCATTTTCAGCCCATTGATCTCGCACCTACTCCCTAAGTCGCACATGCGACGCCGCACCTGCGGAAATTCCATTGCGGGTTCGGAATTGACTTAAGACACCTGGGTCTGCTTCTGTGATCAAATGGTCGCACCTGCTGGTGCGCACTTGCAAACAATTGTCTGCTCCTACGAAATCCTCACCCAACTCGTCTTCCGCTTTTGCATTCCATCTTCCGCAGAAGCGACTTCGTTTATGCGTTTCCAATATCTTACCTGCACCCACACGTAAGCATCTCCACATCGCAATTGTGTTCCTACGCTCGCATGTGCGATTCCGCACCTGCGGTCAACCCCACGCAGGTGCGATGACACCAGAAGCTGTTATGTTTCAACAATCCCTCCAACTCCCATTTCGATCCAATAACCCGAAATCAACCCGAGGCCTGCGAAACCTCAACCAAAGATAACAACAAGTCCTAAAACACCACATGAACTTAGTCGATCCCTCAAATAACATCAAACAACAACAAAAACACGAATCACACTCCAATTCAAACTTATTGAACTTTGAAACTTCAAACTTCCACAACCGATGCCGAAACATATCAAAACACGTCCGATTGACCTCAAATTTCCACACAAGTCATAATTGACATTATGGACCTACTCCAACTTCCGGAATCGGAATCCGACCCCGATATCAAAAATTCCACTCCCAGTCAAACTTCCCAACAATTCAACTTTCGCCATTTCAAGCCTAATTTAGCTATGGACCTCCAATTCACAATACAGACACGCTCCTAAGTCCAAAATCACCCAACGGAGCTAACGGAACCGATGAAACTCCATTTTGGAGTTCTCTTTACACAGTTCCAACTACGGTCAAAATCCTAGAACGTAAGCTTACGTTATAGGGACTAAGTGTCTCAAAATAACTCCAAAACCAAAAACAAAACTTCCCGGCAAGTCACATAAGCATAGAATGATACGGGGAAAACAGTAAATTGGGGACCAGGGATAGTACTCTCAAAACGACCAGCTAATTCGTTACATCCTCCCTCTCTTAAAACAATCGTACGTCCTCGGACGAGTATAAAGACATACCTGAAGTGGTGAAAAGATGAGGATAACGGTTGCACATATCATTCTCGATCTCCCAAGTCGTCTCCTCGATCGGCTGACCTATCCACTGAACCTTCACAGAAGCAATGTTATTTTACCTTAGCTTTCGAACCTACCTATCCAAAATAGTCACCAACTCCTCAACATAAGATAAATCCTTGTCCAACTGGATTGAGCTAAAATCCAACACATAAGACGGATCGTCGTGATACTTCTGTAGCATATAAACATGAAATACCGGATGGCCTCCTGCCAGGCTGGGAGGCAAAGTAAGATAAGAAACCTCCCCAACACGTTGCAACACCTCGAACGAGCCAATAAACCTTGGGCTCAGCTTGCCCTTCTTCCCGAACCTCATAACATCCTTCATGGGTGACATCCGGAGCAGCACCCGCTCTCCAACCATGAATGCAAGTCGATATTGAATCACCTTAACCTTCTCCAAAGCATCTTGAACCAAGTATGTACCTAATAGCTTGGCCTCGCCCGGCTCGAACCAACCCACCGGAGACCGACACCGCATACCATACAGAGCCTCAAACGGTGCCATTTGAATGCTCGACTGATAAGTGTTGTTGTAGGCAAACACCGCAAGTGGCAACAATTGATCCCAAGAACCACCAAACTCCATCAGAAATGCACGAAGCATATCCTCCAGTATCTGAATAGTGCGCGCGGACAGTCCGTCCATTTGAGGTCGAAATAATGTGCTCAACTCAACACGAGTACCTAACTCATGTTGTACGGCTCTCCAGAGTCGTGATGTATATTGCGTACCTCGGTCAGAGATGATAGATACCGGCACGACATGAAGCCTGACAATCTCACGAATATAAACTCGAGTCAGTTGCTCGGAAGAATAAATAGTCATCACAAGAACTGAATGAGCTGACTTGGTCAGCCTATCCACTATCACCCAAACTACATCAAACCTAATCTGAGTTTGTGGAAGCCCAACAACGAAATCTATAGTGATCCGCTCCCATTTCCACTCCGGAATCTCTAACTTCTAAAGAAATCCATCCGCTCGTTGATGCTCATACTTCACCTGCTGGCAATTTAGACATCAAGCCACATACTCCATGATGTGCTTCTTCATTCTCCTCCACCAATAATGTTGCCTCAAGCCCTGATACATCTTTGAGGCACCTGGATGAATGGAGTACGATGAAATGTGAGCATCCTGGATAATCAACTCACGCAAACCATCTACATTAGGCACACATAGCCTGCCCTGCATCCTCAAAGCACCATCATCTCCAATAGTGACCTCCTTAGCATCACCGTGTTGAACCGTGTCCCTAAGGACAAACAGATGGGGGTTATCATACTGACGCTCCCTAATACGATCATAAAGAGACGACCGAGAGCCCACACAAGCCAACACTCGACTCGGCTTAGAAATATCCAATCTAACAAACTGGTTGTCTAAGGCCTGAACATCCAACGCCAATGGTCTCTCTGCTGCTGGTAGATATGCTAAGCTCCCCAAACTCTCCGCCTTGCGACTCAAGGCATCGACCACCACTTTGGACTTCCCGAGATAGTATAGAATAGTGATATCATAATCCTTAAGAAGATCCAACCACCTCCGCTGACGCAAGTTAAGATCCTTCTGTTTGAACAGATGTTGCAAACTTCGGTGATCGGTGCAGATCTCATAAGGGACACCGTACAAATAGTGCCTCCAATTCTTCAAGGAATGAACAATAGCTGCTAACTTAAGGTCATAGACATGATAGTTATTTTCATGCACCTTCAGCTGCCTGGACGCGTAGGCAATCACCCTACCATCTTGTATCAATGCCGCGCCGAGACCAATCCACGATGCATCACAATATATGATATAAAACCCCGAACCTGTAGGCAATACCAATACTAGGGCTGTAGTCAAACCTGTCTTGAGATTTTGAAAGCTCTCCTCACACTCCTATGTCCACCTGAACGGAGCACTCTTCTGGGTCAGCCTGGTCATAGATACTGCAATAGATGAGAAACCCTCTACAAATCGATGGTAATACCCTGCCAAACGAAGAAAACTCCTGATCTCCGTAGTTGAGGATGGTCTAGGCCAACTCTGCACTGCTTCAACTTTCTTCGGATCCACCTTGATCCAATCACTAGACACTACATGACCCAAAAATGACACTGAGTCTAGCCAAAACTCACACTTTGAAAATTTTGCATATAACTTCTTTTCTCTCAAGGTATGAAGCACAGTCCTCAAGTGCTGCTCATGATCCTCCCGAGTCTAGGAGTCCACCAGAATGTCGTCAATAAACACAATGACGAAAGAGTCAAGATAGGGCCAGAAAACACTATGCATCAAGTGCATGAATGATGTTGGGGCATTGGTCAGCCCAAATGACATCACAAGGAACTCGTAGTGACCATACCGAGTCTTAATAGTCTTCGGGATATCTGACTCCCGAATCTTAAACTGATAATAGCCTGAACGTAAATCAATCTTGGAAAACAATTTGGCACCATGTAACTGATCAAATATGTCATTAATACGAGGCAATGGATACATGTTCTTCACCGTAACTTTTTTCAACTGGCGATAATCAATGTACATACGCATAGAACAATCCTTCCTTTTCACAAACAAGATCGGAGCACCCCAAAGTGACACACTGGGCCGAATGAATCCCTTCTCAAGAAACTCTTGTAACTGCTCCTTCAACTCCTTCAACTCAGGAGGAGCCATAAGATATGGAGGAATAGAGATGGGCTGAGTGTCAGGCAACAGATCGGTACCGAAGTCAATATCCCTTTCGAGAGGCATGCCCAGAAGATCAGTTGGGAATACATCTTGATAATGTATCACTACTGGAACTGACTAAACTGTAGGGGTATCAATACTGACATCTCTCACATAAGCTAGATACGCGCCACACCCCTTCTCAACTATTCGTTGAGCTTTAAGAAATGAAATAACTCTGTTGGGAGTATAATCTAATGTACCTCTCCACTATAACCATGGTAATCCTGGAATAGCCGGCGTCACGGTCTTGGTGTGACAATCAAGAATAGTATAATGGGTCGACAACAAGTCCATGCCAAAAATAATATCAAAATCTAAAATATTAAGCAATAATAAAATGGCGTTGGTCTCAAAACCACTAAGAACCACCAAACACGACCGATACACACGGCCAAGAACAACAGAATCTCCCACAGGTGTAGACACATAAACAGGAAAACTCAAAGAATCACGAGCTACACCCAAATACGGAGAAAAATAAGAGGACACATAGGAATAAGTGGATCCTAGATCAAAGAAAACTGACGCATCTCTATGATAGACCGGAACAATACATGTAATGACAAAGTCGGAAGCAATTGCCTCTGTACGAGTAGGAAGAGCATAATATCTGGCCTGGCCTCCCCCTCTAGGGTGACCTCTACCTTCTTGACCACCACCTCGAGCTGGGTGAGTAGGTGGAGTAGTAGCTGGTGCTGTAATCATAGCCTGAGGACCCGGTAGAGCACGCGGTGCCTGAGTAGTCTGTTGAGGTGCACCCCTCCTAAGTCTAGGTCAATCCCTCAACATATGGCGAGTGTCGTCACACTCAAAACAAGCTCACGGAGGGCGTGGCTGGATCGGGCCAGGTCTGCTAGACTAATCGCTGAAAGCACCCCGTGCAGGAGGTACACTAGACACTGGCGGTGCATAATAAGGCTCATGGGCCTAAGAGTAGATACCACTGGTGCCTGGAAGTGCTAAATGAATAGGGCGACTCACATAGCCCCTATCATGATGAATTACAGCGGGGGCATGAGCACCAATATAAGTGCCACACTCTAGAGACCTCTGACCTCCCTCTCTTCTCTCTCCAAAGTAAGCATACCCTAAAATCTCCTTGCAATCCCCACAACCTGCTGGTATGCAATATCCATCTCCAACTCCCTGGTCATGCTAAGCCTGATACTGGGGTTAAGCCCCTCGATAAACTGACGGACCCTCTCTTGAACTGTAGCAACTAAGGCTAGTGCATGCCTAGCCAAATCACTGAAGAGAGTCGCGTAATCTAACACTGTCATAGAACCCTGGGCGCAACAGCTCAAACCCCACGCACCATGCATCTTTGAGACTCTGGGGAACATACTCCCTCAAGAACATATTCAAGAATTGAGTCCAAGTAAGTGAAGCTGCCTCAGCCGGACTACCCAACTCATAAGCACGCCACCACTGATAGGTTTCTCCTCTAAGTTGGAACGAAGTGAAAGAAACCCTACTCGACTCCGCTACACCCATAGTATAGAGGGTACAGTGACACTCCACAAGAAATCCGTGGGCATCCTCTAACGCCAAGAGACTGAAAGCAGGAGGGTGGTACTTCTTATACCTCTCAAGCCTGTGTTGCTCCGCCTCAGAAACGGCTACCTTAACCTCGGGCTGAACTGGAGCTATCGGTTGCATCTGTATGATCTCTGGAACCTGGTCGACCTGAACCTGCTGCTCTGGGGTATGGGCGGCGGAATTATGTGCTCCTTCCCCGACCTAAGTTGTGGAAGGAGAAAGTGGAATTAATACACCAAGGTGTTGAACATGCTCAGAAATTGGGCTAGAGTCTCCTGGAGGGGTTGTGTAGCAACAAGTGCCTCAGGTGCCTGCCCTCCAGCTGGAGCTACTGGGGAATCCTCTGCAACAGCTCGTGTGGGTGCTCTGGTTGCAACATGTGGACGTCATCGGCCTCTACCCCGGCCTCTCGCCACTCTAGTAGGGGGCGTGGGTGCTTGGTCATCTGATCCGCATGTACGTGTCCTCACCATTTGTGAGAGCAAAAAAAGATAAACGTTTAGAATTTCGAAGTCAACAATTTCAAATGACAAGGAATAAAAGAAGTGTAATTTTCCTAACATTTCCATAGCCTCTCGAAGATAAGTACAGACATCTTCGTACTGATTCGCGAGACTCTCCTAAACCTACTTGTCACTCATAACACCTATGAACCTAGATCTCTTATACCAACTTGTCATGATCCAATTTTCCCTCCGTAAGACATCATGACAGCACCTAGCCGCTATGACTAGGTAAGTCTAAAAATTGCGGAATAACGAAAATGAAAGCAGTAATTAACAACTAAAATTTAATTCATAACTATAAAACTGATAAAATGCCGCTTAGTGTGTACAAGTAAACCAACACTTGAGTATAAACAATATCCCCAAAACCTAGTAGTCACAAGGTCTAAGAATTTGTCTGACTGTTTCTATACATCAGTAACTAAAAGAAATAAAGAGTAAAACAACATAAGGGATAAAAGGGAACTTCGAGGTCTGCGGAGGCTGGCAGATATACCTTGAAGTCTCAGGAGCAGAATCAAGTACGCACTAATAGCAGGGTTGGTAGGAGGTACCTAGATCTGCACACAAAATATGTGCAGAAGAGTAACATGAGTACATCACAACGGTCCCGGTAAGTGCGAAGCCTAACCTCGGTAGTGTAGTGACGAGGTTAGGTTTGGTCTTTACTGGGATAAAATAATAAGAAAGAAGATATAACAACATGAAGAAAGACTGATATATTCACAAAAAGAATTTACGGAGAACTAACAACACAACACAATGAGATAAACAACAAGGGCGCTCCGGAGATACCGTCTCATGTCCAAAAATTAAATACTCAACACGGGATCTCCCGAGGTATCTCCTCGTAGTCCCAAAAGTAAATATGCAACAAGATCTTCCGAGGTACCGCCTTGTAGTCCCAAAAGTAGATGTGTAGGGGGATCTCCCTAGTTACCGCCTCGTAGTCTCAAAAGTAAACACAACTCGAACCAATGGCAACAACAATTAACAACAAGAATCCTACAGTTTAAGACTAATACAATTCAAGGAAAATAGGAAAATCAACTAAGCATGATGCGCAGATTGCAAATATGCATTTAAGACACGTAGACATGCGATATTAAGCTAAACAAGATAACTACACATGCTGGGATAACTCATTAAAGACATAACAGGCTACTGCTCAATATAAAACCGGATTTTATAACAATTAGCCCGTGTACGCACTCGTCACCTCGCCTACACGACACTCACATATCGTAAAAGGGTCATAACAATACCAAATCCTAAGGGGATTTCCCCACACAAGGTTAGGCAAGCCACTTACCTCGAGCCAATCTTAATCAATTAACAAGAATGCCTTTTCCTCGACTTTCGACTCTGAATGGCCCAAATATAGCCAAAAATCAATTACATACTGTAAATACAACTATAATAAACTAATCTAAATAATGTAATCAATACTTTAACAAGAATTTTGAAAATCGCCCCAAAAAGTCGACCCAGGACCACGTCTTGGAATTGGGTAAAAGTCACAAAATATGAACACCCATTCAACCACGAGTTCGCTCATACCAAAATTACTCAAATCCGATTCCAAAATCTCAATCAAAATCCAAAATTTTGGTTGAGGAACTTTCCCACTTTTTCCCCAATTTTCTCAACCCAAAACCTTAATTAGAAAAATGAAATCAACGATAGATTAGTGGAATATAACCATAAATGAATTAAGAAACCTTACCCAATTGCTTCCTCTAAAAATTCCTCATTATCGCCTAAATCCGAGCTCTCAAAGTCCCAAAGTGAAAATGAGATTGAACCCTTGAAATTTTTGTCACGGCCAAAACCAATGGGTCGCGACGGGCACCCAGTGCCTTACTCAACCGAATGCCAACATTACGCATCTTTCTTATTGGACTACCATTGGTAACTGGGCCAACATGGCCATAAATCGTAATGTAGAACTATAAGTGGGAAAATAATGTATCAATGAACCATCTTTCTTAAAACATGAATACATACAGCCCTCTGACATACTGTACAAAATGAACCTCAGTCTACAAAGCCTCAAAGAGTATTTAACATCAAATGGACAGGGTACCGACCTACCCATAAGTCTGTAGCAAAATTCTAACACGATGACCTATAGACTCGGTTGCACTCCAAATGAGGTAGAGTCTTACTGATCCTTCGCTGAATGTTAACCTCGTCTACTATGAGGGCTCGTCAAACTGATTGTCTATACCTACAGGCATGAATGCAACTTTCCCAACAAAAGAACGTAAGTTCGAATAATGTACCGAGTATGAAAGGCATATAAATAAGTATATAAAAGACATGAAAGAAACATGGAGTAAATGACTCAACCTGTAAGTCTGGATAACTCTGTAAATCATGAAATACTTATAGTGTCATGCACATGCGTATGAATGTCATGTCGTGTATAGGTACATGTGTTCATAATATCATCAAGCCTCTAAGGGCATCCCATCATATCATCTCTGCCACTCTGGGCAAAAACATCAATGTATACCAGCTGATCAGGTGGTGGTGCGTATATAACGTCGTAACCTTTTCCCATATCCCATATACATATATATACGTGTATATAACGTCATCTGGTCATGGATCAATGTACATGTATAAATGAATGCAATGCATGAGAATTATGTCAATAAAATCTCTCAGAATGTCATAAGACCATTATGTCTTTGAGTAATATCATGAAGTAAACTTTTTCCAACTTACCTATTTTTCTGAGACCCATGAATATACGATAGAATAACAAGATATATGAGGAATCAAGAACATAGGCCTCTCTAGCATTTCTATGAATAGAATCATTTATGAAAGTTGTGCATTTGCTTGTTTCGTTTGTATCGCATAGATCAGGCAAAAAGAAAGAAGGGATAGCCTTAACATACCTGAGCCGATTCCCTTGACAATCCCTCTAACACACGTCAATCGCGATGAAACACGTAACAGCGAGATCGAAATAGAAAATAATCCGTATGATATTCTAGAAAAATATTACACCGTACTCCCTTAAAATCGCAAATTTCACGTTTTATCGCATTATGAAGTTTCAAAAATTACTTGAGTTCCATCCGTTACTTAGCAAGATTTTCCTCAAACCATAATGAAGTAAAGATATTTCTTTAAAATTGTGAGCTCCATCCGTATGAAAATCCCTTAGCAATCAAGGTATGAAAATCCCTTAGCAATCAAGGTATGAAAATCTCTTATCTTTTGAGTTTCAATTATCTTAGCAACATAAGCTTTTGTCACTTAGAAGATGTATTAAAATCACTTATTTTTTATATTTGTAGACCCCACCTTTTTGTGATGACTTGACATGGCCACAAAATCTTCTAATTTTGACACCAAGTTACATGACTTAAGAGTCATATTTAGCTAAATCTTCTTGTCTGCCACGTTGGTACCTTAATCTTATCCAATAACCTTCATGAATTATCCATCAATCTCTTGGTTAACTCATTAATCTTTCACTTATTTAATAATTAACCAATTATTCACATAATTAAGAATTATTTAAAATTACTTATAATACTACTCACTTTTAACACACTTTATACATCGTGCTATCATGGTCATGTGGTACCTTGTATGGCACTAGTGTTTAACCAAAGAATTAGATCCTTTGACCAAAGCTATTTTTAAGGTGAACACGGGTTACTGATAATCAAGGAAATAATATTAAGTAAAGAAGAATAAGTCAATGATGACAATAAGATGCTCAGAAAAATAAAGTGTATTTTATTCGTGATTCAGCTGCCCTTGGCAAGTTATATTCCCTTCCCTTATATAGGAAATTTCTTAATGTAACGTCTGCCTCTTACAATGATCGCTCATTAATAACTAATTATTACATTAATGGGGCATTATAAAGAATAACCGTAACTGTTGCGTGAAGGTTGTGTAACGTGTGAGTCATTAATTGAGGACCTCTAAATCTGCCCGTAGCTTTGTCCGGATTCATTCTAACCGTGTCTCTTCCTTGTCCCAATTAGGCTGAGTTTTCCGTAGTTGATTACCCCGTAGGTTTATTGATTCGTGCCTCTTTGTTCCGTACCTCTTTATAGAATCATATCCAGCTGTCAGGTTTTCCTTGGTCCACGTAGTCGGCTGAGTCACCAAGGATTATCATATGTGCGAGACTCCTTTTTACCAATACAGATAGTCTCCCCACTTACCATTTATTTATGGATTAATATTTGGTAAGTGGATATGTGTTTATGGAGGGAATATTTTGCCGCCGCTTTACCTCGAAACATTGTATCCTTCTCTGAACATAGGCGTCGCATGTCACTTCCATTTAATGATCCAGCCACGTGCTCCCTCCGGATTGGTTCTGCAGTTACTCGGCGTCTTTTAGGGCTTTTTGTGGCTCCATTAGTCAAGAAGTGACACCTTCAATTATGACCTTTCTCATCATGTTTGACGGTTGTTTTCAAGTATAAATACCTCTTTTCTTTTCTTTACTTCCACGAAACACTTTCTAACTTGTCTCTTTTATTTGTAAAGAATTTCTTCTTGTCTTCGTAAACATGTCTTCTTCGAACCAGTCTAAAAGAGTGATAGACGTCGAAAATTTGACACCTTCTTCTGTTCCGACTCGGAGTCAGAGGGGTGGTAGACTGGGGAGTTTAAGCTCTACTCCTTCGAGAGGCTCTTCTTCTTCCCAGATTGTTTCTCCTCCTTCTTCTAGGTCTTTAGTCTCTCCAAGAGCTAGGGCTTCCAGATCTTTGTCCAGGGGTTGAGAACATCATGAACCCCTACGCGAACCATGAGTGGATGAAATTATTCCTGCTGAGTTTACCTTCACTAGGGATAGTCAGGTCTTTGTAGATCAGTCGTTATCCCTTGATAGTGTTGATAGGTATCCCACTCTTATTACTGAAGGTTTGATTCCTCTTGTTCGCAAGGAATGTTCTTGGGAGTCTGATTTTCCCATTGTTATTCCGAATAACAATCAAAGAATAACGTCTTACAAGACGGGGCATTCTTTTGTTTACACCTACCCTTTGACTCTAAGGTTTAGACCTCCTATTGATCTAGTCATCATCGAATTTTGTCGTTTCTTCAATATTTTCTTAGGACAAGTTGGTCCTCTTGTGTGGCGGGTTGTCGCGTATCTTAGATGTTTAGCTCCTTTAGCCTCGGTTCCTTTTACCTTCAATCACCTCATTCATCTTTATTCTCCTACCTTATTTCGTCAAGGGATTTTCACTCTGGCTGCTAGGAGCAAAAGAGCGTTGGTAATCCCTGATGACGATAAGGATAGAGGTTGGTACCTTCGGTATGTTGTTGTGCCCACTGCTGGTTTAGTGGGAAAGGAAAATATTCCCTTCCTTGAGAAGTGGAATCGTGCACGTGAGTACATTTTAGCTCACATTTGTTATTTTTCTTCTCTTTGCTTTAAGTGTTTTATTAACACCGTAGCTATTTTCTTCTTCTTTCAGCAATCATGGGTACTGTTGAGAATGTCTCTGGTATCAGTAATTGGGTAGAAAAGTTGTTGTCGGTTGCTCCATTGGAGGAAAGATCTTGGAAGTACTTCTCTGGGAAGTACGGTTGGAAAGTGAAGACTCATGGTAAGTGAAACTTTTGTTTTGTGCTTCTTTTCCTTAC
Organism: Nicotiana undulata; assembly: GCA_005239495.1. Taxonomy (NCBI): domain Eukaryota; kingdom Viridiplantae; phylum Streptophyta; class Magnoliopsida; order Solanales; family Solanaceae; genus Nicotiana; species Nicotiana undulata. Next base: position 21,577 of record ML258358.1, on the reverse strand, counting down.
TCGAGCTTCTTTTTCTTCGTTTGTTTAACCTTTTTTCTTTTGACAGGGTTTTCTGCTCGTGGGGTGTCTGCTGCATCCATTCCAAAGATGTCTTTGGCTCAGGCCCAAGAAAATATTACTAGTTCCTCTTATTCAAAGACGAAAGTTGGCTGGTCTAGGACCTTAGGAGAAGAAGAAGAAGAAGAAGAGGGCACTTTGGTGCACAGGTCCCATAGAAGAAGGGTGGTCCACGATGAATCTACACCCGTGGAAGTGTCTTCCGTGCCTGATGTCAGACCTTCTACGATCGGGGATGCTTCTTTTTCTCTTGCACATGATTCCGTGGATCATCTGTTCCGCGAAGGCTTTGGTCCTGCTGCTAATGAGACGCCTCTGGCTATTTTTTCCCTCTCCTTTAGAGAAATCTCTTCGTCCGTTCCGGCTATTTCCTCTGCTCTTTTGTTCATTACTGCTCATGCTGCTGCCTTGCCCGTGGCTTTCTCATCTCCTCAACTTTCCGCGCCTGATACTTCTTCTACTCCACAAATTTTATTACTCGTGGTTCCTTTATCTCAGCCTGCTTTCGTGCCTCCTGTTAGAGAAGTAGGGTCTTCCAGCAGGGAGATGAGGCAAGTACTAATTGAGGTTCCGACTGATGGGAGCCTTTTTAAGAAATCTGGCCAACCTGAAGTGTGGCTGAAACTTTTGATTGGCCCAACAGAGAGGACCAAGCTTGATAGCCATAGCGCCCTTACATGGGCTAATGAAGTCGTACATTCCTCTTTGAAGGTAGAGTGCATTTTCTCTCATTTCATTTTTGTACATGAAATCTATCGTATCTAATTGATTTCTTATTTTAGACCAATCTTATAGGCATGGAGCTCATCAAGAGGATTTCTAACACGAAGCAAGAGCTAAAGGAGTGGCATGCTGAAGCAGGGAATTGAAAGGGGCAATATGAAAGCCTGAGGCTCGACATGGAAGCCTTAGAAGAAGAAAAGTGTACCTTGGAGCGGTAGATGAGAGTCGTGGATTCGGAGTTGGCAGTGGAGAAGGCTTTTTCTAACCAAGCATACAAAGACAAGAGCATTCTTGAGTCTTCGTTTGCTGAACAATTATCACATGCCTCAGAAGAAGTTAGGAGCTTGAAAGACTTGCTGGGGCAGAAGGAGGAATACTCAGGCGAGCTTGTGCAGTCACTCACCCGAACTCAGGACGATCTTCGCAATGCTTTAGACAAAGTCCAATATCTGGAGGAGTCAATTGTACCTTTGAGGGCTTCCCATGAAGCTGCTGAAGCTGCGGAGGACGGGCTAAGAACTGAGCTTCAGATATGGGAGAGAGATTATGAAACTCTCGAAGAGGCGGCTGTTGTCGATGTTAGTTGGGCGTACATGAATTATCGCCTTGATACATTGACGGAAATGAGTCGGGGAGATTTCGACCTTAACGCTGAAATTGCTAAAACCAAGGAAGCCATGGAAAAGGCTCAACAAGGTTTGAATCTTTCCCCACCTGAAGGTGAAACTCCTGTTGTCCGAGCCTCTTCGTCCCAAGCTGCTCTTCCCTCCTCTTCTGATGAAGAAGTCAATCCTCCTCCTCAGGAAGATTAAGATGTTGGTTCCCCCACCCCCCCCCCTTTTTTTATTTGATTGATGGTTACCCCCAGCTCCATCGGGGGTAAATTTGGATCTTTTAAAGTCCCCAACTGACAACTTAGGGGCACCTTAATGTACAAAAACTATATGCGGCTAAGTATCTAGTCAATACTTAATTCCTACTTAACCTCTTTTTAAATATATGCAAGTATGACTTTTTTGCTTCGAGTTTTTGTTTCACTCTTAAGTCTTTTGCATGTTTAATTTTTGAGGTTTTTATTTTACCTCTGAGTTCATGTTTGATTTTCGAGGTTTTTGTTTTACCTATGAGTTTTTGCATAAAGATGCTGAAATTATTCTTACTTTTTCATAGTAGGCATGATGTTGCATATAAAATGCGAGTCTTTTTGTAATAGGCATTGTTTATGAAAGAGGGCCCTTTATGATCGACACTTAATAAAGAAGACGTCTCAACTTCATGATGGTGTAATAATGCAATAGAGTGATAGGAATTTTTCACATGTTTAATAATGTTTCTGAGGAGAGTTTTTTGTTTGAACTTCCACAACATTTTACATGTGTTTGATTATCGTCTAAAACTCATGTTGCAACTGTTTTCTTTTAACAGATTTTGATATACACTTGTATTTCGTAACTGTTTTTCATAAGTAACAGTTTTTTCGAGTTAATACAAGAGAACAACTGTTTTTTCGTTTGTAACAGTTTTTATAAAGATTTGGATTCTCACCTGTAACTGTTTTTGTTGATAACAGTTTTTAATAGGTATAAGGGAAATGCTCTTACATCCGTAACTCTTTTTATTTGATAATATTTTTTCGAACAAATACAAGGATTTTGATCTTTCATCCATAACTGTTTTTATTTGATAACAATTTTCTATATGAGTACAATGATTTCGTAACTGTTTTTAGTTACAACAGTTTTTGAATGAGTACAATGATGATGATCTTTTACCCCTAACTGTTTTTGGTTACAACAGTTTTCTTTTTGGAATAAGTACAAAGATGTGCATTTCTTCCTCGTGGTTAATATTTTGCCTTTCAATCTGAACGTGTTCGAAGGTTTTTTGGATTAGGCTTTGTATTTGAGTCTTCAGCTCTTTCGATTCTGCTCGTATCACTTGTCTTGTTAGGTAGATGGATCTTCAGGCTCGAGCTTTGACTTTCTGATAGTCTTCTTTGCTTCGTCTTAGCCTTCCATACTGTATAGTCCCCCAAGTGTTTGAGCTTTGAAGAATGAAATCTCGAGCATTTGACTATTCTTTCCTTGTGGTCTTTTTCCTGAAAAGGAAAAACATGCGGGACTCGAAGGTATATAGTTTTTAGATGATGACTGCTTAACCCTTTAAAATGTCCATCAGAAAGTGTAACCCTAGACTGGAAATTCAATTACTTCCTCGCGTATTTGCAGGTCTAATGTCATCATCTGGTGATGGGTTAGCATTATGCCTATCATCTAAAAAAGTTAGTAAAATTTTAAATGTTCAAAATAAAATTGAACGTGTGATACCTGACCGGGGGTACTTCTTTTCCTTAGAAGTAGTAATTCTTCAAGTGGATGGCATTCCAACTTGTCGGTAGGATTCTGCCGTCCATGGCTTCCAGCTCGTAGGCGCCTTTCCCAGCTATGCCTCAGACTTTGTAGGGTCCTTCCTAATTTGGATTTAGCTTTCCTACGCCTGCTTCTTTCGTAGATTGAAAGACTTTTTTGAGGACGAAGTCCCCAATCTTTAAGTATCTGAGATGAGCTTTACGGTTGTAATAACGCTCTATAATGTTTTTGAGCTGCCATCCGTATTAGTACTGCTTCCCTTCGTGGTTCGAGCAAATCTAAATTAGTCCTCAATTCGTTGTTGTTTGCTTCCTTCGTGGTTGTTATAACCTTATGCTTGGTTCGCCAATTTCCACAGGTATTAAGGCTTCTGAGCCATAGACAAGTGCGAACGGAGTTCCTCCCGTGGCTATTTTGAAGTTGTTCTGTATGCCCATAGTACCGCTGGTAACTCATCAGGCCAATTTCCTTTGGATTTCTCAAGCCGCTTCTTTAAGTTGTTGCTGATAATTTTATTCGTTGACTCCGCTTGACCGTTAGCCACGGGGTGGTATGGCGTTGAAGTGATCCATTTGATTTGCAAGCTTTCGAAGAACTCTGTGATTTGCGAGCCTATGAATTGTGGGCCATTATCACACACGATCTTCTTTGGTATTCCAAAGCGGCATATTATGTTTCGCCATAAGAAGCTTTTAACTTCCTTTTCTCACACCTGTTTGAATGCTTCTCCCTCTACCCATTTTGTAAAATAGTCGGTTAGCATGAGTAGAAACCGTACATGTCCTTTAGCTGGGGGAAGAGGTCCCACTATGTCCATACCCCATTTCATGAAGGGCCATGGAGATATAATTGGATGCAATAATTCCGCTGGTTGATGCATGTTATTGGAGAACCTTTGGCATCTGTCACATATGGATACGAAGTTCTCGGCCTCTTTTTCCATATTAGGCCAATAATACCCAGCTCTGATTAGGGTTTTTACCAAGGATCTCGCTCCTGAGTGATTTCCACAGTGTCCTTCGTGGACTTCTTTCATCACGAACTCCGTTTGATTAGGTCCGAGGCATTTAGCTAGGGGCCCTCCGAACATCTTGCGATATAATTTATTGAGGATGAGGCAATACCGTGCAGCTTTACGGCGGAGTGCTTGAGCTGTTTTCTTGTCTTCAAGTACGGTACCATTCTGCAAAAAAACTTAGAATTTCGTTTCTCCAATCCCAGGTTAAATTGTTGAAAGTTACCTCATTTATGTCCTGGTCGATCGCTGAATGGAATAGATGAACGACAATTGTATTGTCTTTGTTTGTTACTTCTGTGACTGCTGCGAGGTTAGCTAATGCATCTGCCTTCGCATTTGCTTCTCTAGGTATTTGTATTACCTTCCATGTTTTGAATTGTCTCACTAGCTCTCGTGCCTTTTCCATGTACTGTTGTATCCGAGTCTCTCGAGCGATGTAAGTCCCCTGTATCTGATTTACTACCAGTTGGGAGTCTCTGTTGATTATGATTTGCTCGATTGAGAGTTATCATGCGAGTTCTAGTCCTGCGATGACAGCTTCGTACTCTGCTTCATTGTTAGTTATATGATAACATTTGATAGTCTGTCGTGTCTTTTCACCAGTGGGTGATATTAAAACTATGCCTAATCCGACACCTTTTATATTGGAAGAACCATCATTGAATAGGGTCCATAGACCCGGATTAGCACCGTTAAAGAGTTGTAACTCTTTTTCCACTTCAGGGACAATGCTATTACTAAAGTCAGCGACAATATCAGCTAAGATTTGAGACTTAATTGCAGTCCTAGGCTGATATATTATTTCATGCTCACTTAACTATCTGGCCCACTTGGCTAATCTTCCCGATAGTTCTTGTTTATGTAGTATGCTTCTTAATGGATACGAAGTTACAACAGTGATTGGATGACATTGAAAATATGATCGTAATTTTCTAGATGCCATTATTAAAGCTAAGGCTAACTTTTCTAGATGTGGATATCTGGTTTCAGCATCTGTCGCGCCCTTTTTTTTCTATCGCATGGGTTAGGTACGGAGAGATCGGGTTTATGACATTCTGGACAACTCCTTAAAGGAAGAGGGTTTAAGGAAGAGTCGCCACCTAACGATTTTTATGGTGCGTTAGGGCACCTAGAGTTGATAACTCATGAACTAGTTCGCGTTACCAGAGATTGGGTAAGGGCTTGAAATTATCCCAAGGGGAAGGTATTAGGCACCCCTCAAGATCCACAA
>ML258358.1:390-15988 GCA_005239495.1 Nicotiana undulata | reverse complement strand
TAAGGTTCATATAAGAGGGGATTTAAAACAAGTATGAAAATCTTTAAAGGTTTTGGAATAACATAAACATTTGAAAGAATTGTCCTAGGTTTAAAGTAATACGGATTACTTCAATGCAATACCCGGTATGTCACACCTCGAAGAGGCGGCTACGCGTGGTATTAGTGCACCGGTCATCATATCCGTATTCTACCCACCCCCACCCCGTAAAGGTTATTAAAAAATGCATGTGTGGGTCACGCATGCTTATTGCGTGCCATTACCCGTCCCATCCTATAAGTCCTGGAGGGTGTTTAGGACTACTAATCCTACAAGGCAGGAACTAGGCTGAACCCTTAGGTTTAAAGGTCAAAATACTAAGTGACATACAAAAACAAGTAGAACCACACATATGGGGGAACATATAAAGGCAAAGAAAGGCTCACAGATCCCTCCACACATAGACATGTAAATGGCACGTCTCAAACAAGATTAAAGTCTCGAGACAGGAGTTCAAAAATAGGAAGTTTAATAAAATAGTAGGAGTCTGGGTTAGACAACTAAAATTAAAACTAATAATTGATTTCAAAATATACAGTAGATAAAGGCATCAGTAAAACATAGAAATAGGAAGTAATTAAAAGCTTTCAGTAAACATCGATGAAAGTTATTAAAGCATGGGTTTGAAATGACTTTAAAGGATAAGTGAATAAGATATAGTGACTCAACATAAAGTAATAGCTATTGGTTTTCAAAGAACTGTAGCAGAGGGAGTAGTAAAATAGTATTCAAATATAGTGACTTGAAAGACATACAAAACGAGGATTCGGAATGGCACGATTTTAAGCAAAATGAGGCATTTTGAAAACCCAATAGTTTGAAGGCATAATAGAGCAGGAGTCAGTAAAACTCAGTAAAAGAAAAAGATGCATAACTTCAAGATTTTTTAAGATAGAGCAGGAGTTTTAATAAAAGTAAATGAACTTCATTGAAATAGAACAGGAGTGGAAACATCAGGGTTCAAAATGTTTAAAGGAAGTGATTAAACTAGAAGAACATAATCGATTTGATTTTATACGTATTAGGACTAAGGTTTGCCTAGGCGTTGTATACATTGCCTACCTATTTTAAAAGAGTGAAAATGCACATTTGGATTCTGATTTTAATAAATACATGTCTGCAGGAAATTGTTTAAAATAGGTTAACCAATTTTATGGGAGTATTAAACCATGTTAACTAGGCATTCAGATTCTGCCAAATAAAAATGCTTAACAGGATATCTAATGCACAAAGTATCACTTTAAGACATGGTTTCTATATGTCATGTTTATGAAATGCATGAGCAATACATTATGGCAGTCTTTATTACTCATTAAGTTATACTAGGCGTGGATATAATAGATATGTTAAAATGAAGACCCTAAACACGATTTTTAATGTATGGTATGCATGTCCTAGGCATGATACTATTGCGTATGTAGGGAAATAAAGCCTAAGTCATGATTTCTACCCATACTACATTAAACATGCATAATTCCCTCCCATGTTCACTATCCAGCCCCAATAGTTTATTTACAAATTATTACAGACCATAGCAAATGAATTACAACAATTGAAAAGAGGAAAATAAGAAGTTATTCTATAGATAGCCTTCAAACAGGCCCAACCTTCCAGCCTCACTCCTTTTGATCCTCACAGCCTTACACAACCTGGGTACGGCAAAGCTCCAAAAGGACTTTGTGAGGGCCCTGGCCAATACCAGCACCCAGCAATTACCAAAGTTGAGATAGGTGCAGTTTAGAATTACCGGCCTCAGTGTGTCAAAGTTCAGAGGGAACTCAAGTTCCCTAAGCAATGCTCACACTGAGGGGGTGGATCCTAGAGGTCTAAGAATAGTGTGAAGTGCAGGAAGAAGTAGTTAAAAAGAGTTAAGTTTGAAAAGGAATTTTGAAATAACATGACTTTAAAGAACAATAGAGAGAACCTTTATGTAAAATCAGTTTGAAAATGAGACAGTAGAATGGTCATAAATCGACAAGTATGCAGAATTCAAGAAAAAGCAAACACAAATAGGGGAAAGGGAACAAGAAGATCACATAATGCTAAAGGAGATACAGAGCCTTATGAAAGCTCATTGAAACATGACTACCCAAAATCAGAAGATTCAGGGGATTAAGAAATGGTCAAGCTTGGACATAATACTAGACAGTAACATGAGCAATTATAACAGGTAAGATAAACAATAGCTAGAAGCATATAGATCAAGAAGAGCATACAGAGTGCAAGGGATCAGGGGAATGAGGGAGTGGTAAAGTATAGGCATGACAATATACAGCAATAGAATACATGCATAGCAAGTGGAAGTTAGGAATAGGCAACAGTCATATTACAAATTTAGCAGGTAAGTCAGAAGAGACAAGACATGGTAAAGTACTAAAACAAAGATTCAATTGCATGTTGAGAAGTAGAAGCATAAATAGAAGAAAATCAAGAAGATAATGAACTGAAACAATAATAATAAACACATTGATTGGAGGCTTGAAGATTAATTAGGACATACCAATAAGAGGGCAAAAGCAGGATGTAAAGGGCAAAGTGGTAACACAATATTAGCCTTGGCTTATAGCCAGCTAATAATAGGCAAGAATAAAGAGCAACATATAGAGCCAAAGAGATACAACAAGCACAAGATAGGGGTGTAGATGTCTGTGTGTGTTTGTGTGATCGAGAGTGTGTGTTTCTCTGTGTTTGCTGAGTTTTTATAAAGAGAGAAGACAGGGTGTATATATAGTTTAATAAACGAGTAGTCACATAGGTAAAGGGTGCACAGTTATGGAAATACAACCAATTAGTATCAATTAAAACACTGGACTCCTTTAATTAAGGAGTCAAGTTCAAAAAGGAAAAGCAATCAATTTATAAGACTGATTTTGCTTAATTAGAGACAAGAAAATCACATAATACATAAATAAAGCCAAGTATATGATTAAGGAAAGTTGAAGTAACATTACATTTATAAAGTAAATTAGGGTATTAGTTTGAAAACCAACTGAAAGAATCTCGGATTCAATTGCAAATCACAGGGAATCCAAAATAGTTAAGGAAAGTATCATATGAGTAAGAAAAACACTCAAAGTTTGGTACAGAATTACAAAGGACATACAGAATCTCTTATTCAAAGAAAGCATCACATAAGTATGGAAAGAATCCAAAATTAGTACAGGATTACAAAGGGAATACACAAGATCAGCTATTCATGGAAAGCATCACAGGCTTGGGGGTTTTTATACAAAAATCAGTATAAGATCAATAGGTAAAAAATCAATAAGTTAAATCAATAATGAAGTATTTAAAAAGCAATAACACAAAGAGATAATCAGCAGGAAAAGGTCATGGCACTGAATTAAACAAGAACACACGAATACACATAGTCGAATGAACAACGGATACACATAATAAAGATTAACCCCAAAACTAGGGTTTCAACATAACAGTCAAGGTAACATGAAATCACAAGATGCTTGTTTAAAACACAATAGAGATAATAAAAAGATCAAAAGTCGAAAGGAAAACTGTTTTGAGAACAGGGTCGAGAAACCCTAGTTTTGAAATTGTTTAAAAGATGAAATTTTCCGGAGAAAATCATAGATAAACCTCATAATGTTGCAAATATAGAATAGATCTTTAAGAAAGATCAAGATGTAGAAAATTAGGGTTTCGTGGAACCCAGAAAAGAGGGCAAACCTCATGAATGGCCTTGAATTAGACCAGAGAGACTGTGAACTTACTCAGATGGTCGGGGGTTGGCCGGACAGTGGCAAGAGGCTCAAAGGAGGTGAGTGGACTGCTCCAGGCTCGTTTGAAGAACTTAGGGCATCACTGAGCGGGTAAGAAGTGAGTGGATGACCAGGAGATGACAGGGAACCAAGGTTCCGGTGAGAATCCACCGGAGAAGATGACTGGAGATCATCGGAGAGGGAAAGTCAGGAGACTTCTAGAGAGATAGAGAGACAGAGAGAGATGAGAGATGAGAGAGGAACCGTCTCGAAGTAAATGAGACGGGGGGAGGGTTTATGTGAGTTTAATTTAGGAAGGTTACATCTGGACCGTTGATCAAATTGATCAACGGTCGAGATTGAATCCTAGGTGGGTTGGGTATTTAATAGGTTTGGGATGGGTAAGAATTGGGTTAATTAATTAGGTGGGTTGGGATTTAAAATCAGTCTAGAAGTTAAATGAAATGTGGCTAGTTATTAAATACCCCAAAAATAAAATAAGTAATTAAATAAACCACCAATAATTGTACAAAAAATGAAATTGAGTTTAAATAGATGAAATTACAGTAATTAAATAATATTAAGTGTAAAAATGCATAAGTTTCGAATTAAAATAATACACAATGTTCAATTGGGCTATAGTTGCAAAATTATCGTAATTGAAATTAAATAAGACACAATTGGCCACGAAATAATTGGATTTTAATAAGTAGAAAGTGATTATAAATGACATACTGAACTAGAAAATATTTTGAAATTATTTTAGAGCACAATTTATGAATTATATAAATATACAATATTAAATAAATAGGGAAATAATTTAGATAAAATATGAAAAATTAGGAAAAAATACTCATTATTGCAAAGAGTGATTTTGAAAGCTTATATACCAGTTTGAAAATAATTTGAGGAAAAATTGGGTATCAACAACATCTAGTAAAGTTTTACTTACATAATAAATAAGAGATTGTTTACCTTTATCTTCTCTTACCAATACTGCACTTACAACAATTTCTGAGACAGCCAAGTAGATGTACAACCTCTCCCCGTCCTTTGGCTTTGATAGCATCGGGGGTTTTGATAGATAAGCTTTCAGATTCTTGAGAGCCTGTTGACATTCTTCAATCCATTCGAACTGATTCTGTTTTTTGAGGACTGAAAAGAATTTAAAACATTTCTCGGAAGACCTGGAAATAAATCTTCCCAAAGCTGCGATTCTTCTCGTTAGTCTTTGAACTTCTTTTTTTATTTATAAGTACATAAGGTATTTCTTCTATAGCTTTAATTTGAGCGGGATTTACCTCTATTCCCCTGTTTGACACAAGGAAACCCAAGAATTTACCTGATTCTACGCCAAAAGCGCATTTTTCTAGATTCATCTTCATATTATACCTGCGTAAAATGTCAAATGTAATAGAGAGGTGTTGAAAATGGTCTTCTGCTCGTGTTGATTTTACCAGCATGTCGTCTATGTAAACTTCCATCGCTTTTCCCAAATGTTCCTGGAACATCTTGGTTACTAACCTTTGATATATGGCTCCAGCGTTTTTTAATCCAAATGGCATGACTTTATAACAATAAGTCCCCCTGTTTGTAATAAAGGAGGTTTTTTATTCGTCTGAGGGATCCATTTTAATCTGATTATAACCAGAATATGTATCTAGAAAGCTTAGAAATTCATGACTTGCGGTGGCATCAATCATTTGATCTATATGTGGTAATGGGAATGAATCTTTGGGGCATGCTTTATTTAAATCAGTATAATCTACGCATACTCTCCATTTGCCATTTTTTTTAGGTACTACCACAGTGTTAGCTAACCAGTTAGGGTACGTTACCTCTTGTATCAAACCAATTTTCAAGAGTTTATGTACCTCTTCGTCAATCACTTGGTTCTTGAATGGTCCTTGTTTTCTTTTCTTCTGCTTAACAGGTACGAAGGATGGATATTCATTTAGTTTATGAGTCATCACTTCTGGTGGGATACCTTTCATATCTGAGTGGGACCACTCAAAGCAATCTGCGTTAGCCTTTAGATAATCAATTAACTTACCTCTTCGACCGGGGCTCAGCCTCGTGCCTATATACACCTTCTGTTCAAACAATAGAACAACTTCGAGCTCTTCCGTAGTTGTTTTGATGTGCTCGTCTTCCTCCGGTTCATGAATGATGTCCGGTCTGGAATCTACATCTGTGTGGTCCAATGCATCTTCCGTGGTGACTTGATTCACCTTCTCGTGAGTATCTCTTTCCGTATCTGCTTGAACGTTCATTTTTTTCGTACCTGTTTGGTCAGTAACATTTTCCGTACCTATTTGGACGGTGACATCTGTCTGGAAGATTTCTCTATCCTCCGGTTCTTTTGTCTCTACTTTTTTGTTATAATGCGCCACAAAATTTACATTTCTGGAGTTCTGTTGATCACCTCTAATCTGTCTGATTCCCCATTCTGAAGGGAATTTAATTACCTGGTGTAAGGTGGATGGTACTGCTTTCATGTCGTGGATCCAGGTCCTTCCTATAATCACGTTATAAGCCATTTCAGTATCAATGACTTGGAATCTGGTGTTCTTAGTTATTCCTTCGGCGTAAGTGCTAAGTTCAATCTATCCTTTGGTTATTATTGTAGAGTTATCGAACTCTGATATGGCTCGTGCCTTTGGGATCACCTGATTTCCCAGGAGCATTTCTTCAACGGCTCTTAGCAAAATGATATTGACTGAACTACCTGGATCAATTAACACTCTTTTAACGTTAGTGTCATGAATGAGTAAGGATATTACCATAGCATCGTTGTGGGGGAGCATTAGTCCGCCAAAATCTGCATCGCCAAAGGTTATATCATCTTCATCCGTATTTTCTCGAACCCGCTTTCTGTGGGTAATTGTGACCTTTGAGGCTAATTTGCAAACTATTCCGTTCACTTCCTCCCCTCCATGTATCACGTTGACGGTTCTTTTTGGAGATGGAGGCTTAGGAGGCTCCTGCCTGTTCTTCATATATGCATGTTTACCTTTATCACTAAACAATTCTATTAAGTAGACCTGTTTCAATAATTGTTCTATTTCTCCTTGTAAAAATCTGCAATCTGCAGTCTTGTGTCCATGATCATCATGAAATTCACACCAGAAATCTAGGTTCCTCTTATTTGGGTTTGACCGCATTTCTTTGGGCCATCTAACCTTATCTCCCATATTTCTTAATATCGAAACAAGTTCAGGGGTACTTACATTAAAGGTGTGATCCCCAATTCGTGCCTTACCTATAGGGCGTTCATATCGATCCTTTCTGGATCTAGATGAGGATGATCCCGCATCTCTGCTTGGTGGTCTATAATCTGACCTAGTGTTTTCGAACCTGGGACGAGTTTCGCTTCCCGATGGTCCTAAATAAGGGTCGTAGCTATTTTTACTTGATCTCCTGTCTGATTTGGAACGTCTAGATCTGGTACGATCTTCATCTTTCGAACGAGCAATGGTATCTTCTTCTATCCGAAGTTTAGTACTGTACCTGTTGTAAACATCCTGATCCCATAAGATTAGAGAAATTTACTTCGCTCGCGGGAGTACATGCGATTTGAGAAGATACGGATCCATAGTTCATCAAATATTTCTTAATTTTTCCAAAGTAAGATGCTAAATCAGTATCTTTATTCAGATTTTCAGTCTCAGCCATAATCAAAGAAATTGATACACAGGATAGAAACAAATATCACAATTAAGGCATGAAGTGAATCAAAATCTATCTGGACACAACATGAATATAGCTACGTACGGACTCTCGTCACCTCGTGCGTATGTATTTCCCCACAACAAGTAGCACACAAAAATTAATACACCTAAGAGGATAAATTCCCTCTTACAAGGTTAGACAAGAGACTTACCTTGGTTTCAAGTCCTCAATCCGGCTCTTTAACCTCACTAGAACTCCTCAAACAATGCCGAGGACTCCAAAACTAATCAAAAGTTGTATAAACTAATAATTATATGCTCAATAGTTCATAATTTAACTATTAAACTAATTTCCCAACTAGATCCGAGAAGTCCATAAAAATCACCCCCGGCCCACGTGCCCGAATTTTAAACAATTTCGAAGATAAATGTCACCCATGACCTCACGAACTCAAATATATGATTTTTCCCAATTCCATAATCAACTTCGTGGTCGGCTCTTAATTTTACCAAACCTTAGCTTCCAACAACATTCCACAAACTTCTCTCAATTTCATGGTAAATCTACCCATAATCCGTGTATTTAACTCAAGAATTGATAGGGATCACTTACCTCTTGATTTTGATGAAAAACCCCACAAAATGCTCTCAATATAGTCCAAGACCAAGTGGAAAATGAGAGAAAAGACTAAGTCCCATATTAAATTCAAGTTTTCCCAGTGATACATTCTTTGCGATCGTGGAAAAAGCCTCGCTTTCGCAAAGGCCAAAATTTCCACTTCGCGAGTTGGTATAGGTCTGTTGTGTCATTTGGGACTTGCATGCAAAATTTGAGGTCATTTGAAGTTGTTTAGGCTTGTTCGGTGCAAGTTTTGAATTTGAAAATATTCATTTGCTAGTTAGGCTTGAATTGAGGTGTGATTCGTAGTTAATATTCTTTTTTTATATAACTTAATGTCACGACCCAAATTCCCAACCCTCGGGATCGTGATGGCACCTAACACTATACTTGTTAGGCAAGCCAATGTTAGAATTTAGCTAACTGTTTTCTTATTATAATTTAATTGAATATAAGTAAGCAGTTTAAATTAATGCGAAATCTAATACTATCCAGCAGATGAATCAAGAATAATGTACGAATTAATGAAATGAAACACGAAACTAATACTAAAATCTAGCTACCCAGGGTCTGGAGTCACAATTCACAAACTACTAAAGAATACTACAAGTATTTGGTTGAAAGAAAACATATGTCTGTTTTGAATGAAATAAAATAGTAAATAGCTAATAAGGAGAAGACTCCAAGAGCGGATGCCAGCAGATCTACCTCGTGTCTCCGTACGAATGCTCAGCTACTACTCGATAACTCAACTCAAGCCAGAACCTGGATCTGCACAAGAAGTGCAGAGTGCAGTATCAGTACAACCGACCTCATGTACTAGTAAGTGCCGAGCCTAACTTCAACAAAGTAGTGACGAGGCTACGACGGGGCATTTATAACATAACCTGGTGTAACGACCCGACCGGTCGTATTGAAGATTTAAGGTCTGTTCGGTGGCGTAAGGTCTTGAACAACTTCACATTGCGTATATCGACCTGCGTGCGTGGTTGGATTAAGTTACCGGATAATCCAGAGTCGAATTGGGAGAAATATTTCAATTTTGGAAGCTTAAGTGATTGAAGTTGACTGGAGGTTTGACTTGTGTATAAACGGCCTCGGAATGCGTTTTGGGTGATGTCAACAACTTCGTATGATAATTTTGGACTTAGGCGCGCGTCCGGAATTGGTTTTGGAGGTCCGTAGAGTAATTTGAGGTAATTCGGCGGAAGATAGAAAATGGAGAAGTTTGACCACAGTTGAATTTTTGGGATATCAGGGTTGGAATGCGATTCCGAGAGTTGGAATAGCACCGGGATGTAATTTGGGACTTGTCTGCAAAATTTCAGGTCATTCGGACGTGGTTTGGTTGGTTTCAGCATGGCTGGCGAATTTTAGAAGTTTAGAAATTCTTAGGCTTGAATCCGAGATTGATTCGATGTTTTGATGTTGTTTTGGGTGTTCCAAAGGTTCAACTAAGTTCATGTATTGGTATGTGACCTATTGGTGTAATTGGTTGAGGTCCCGAGGGGCTCGGGGTGGTTTAGGATGGTTATCAGGAAGTTTGAAGTTTGGAAATGCAACTGGTGCTGTTGTTCTAGTGTGACCGCATATGCAGATAGGGAACCGCATGTGCGAGCTTCGCAGGTGCGGAAAAGGGTGAGCAGGTGCGAAAGGAGGAGGACTGGGTAGCCTTCGCAGGTGCGGAGTATTGGGGCGCACGTGCGGCGCCGCAGGAGCGGACCCTTGGGCGCAGAAGCGGAAAGAGGCGCAGGTGCGATAGGCCATGTGCACCTGCGGTTGCACAGATGCGGCTAAGTTGGTCGCAGGTGCGGAAGTCCTGGCAAATTTCATTTAAGCGAGGGTTAGCCATTTTCTTCATATTTTGAGTTTTGGACTTCGGATTTGGGAGCGATTGTTTGGGATTTTCAAGCTAATCGAGTGGGTAAGTGTTCTTCACCTGAAATTATATATATCCCATGATTTTATCTTTGTTTTTATCATTTAAGTTGTGTTTTGGGTTGAAGAAAATCCTCAAAACGAAATTTCATGATTTGAGGGACGAAATGGTATATTTGTAATTTTTGTATGGTTGAACTCGTATTGGAATGGGTATTCGATTTTTGTAAATTTTGTCGGGTTCCGAGGTGCGGGCCCGGGGGTCGACTTTTGGGGCAATTCTTATATTTTTGTAAAGATTGAAACTTTATTATTCGGAATAGTTCCTTATACGATTTATGTGTGTTTTGAAGTTGCTTTAGTTGATTTTGAGTCGTCTGGAGGCCTTTTCCCCCGAGAAGTCCATTATTGAGTACCGGGTTGTCGTCTTTGAGGTAAATATCTTGCCTAACCTTGTGTGGGGGAACTACCCCTTAGGAATTGAGTCTTATATGTTGATTGTAGCCTGTGTACGCAAGGTGACAAGTGCGTACTCGGACTTATTTGTATGAATTTGGCCTTTTAAGGTTCTTAGGTCCTTATATTCCCTGTGTATGAATTTGTAATTGTTATGACTAAGTTTCTGGTAGTTAGTTTCATCTCTTCCTGCTTAAATTAGATTTTTTTTCTTGCCTTTAGTCTCCCTTTGTTGTTTACTTGATCTTAATTGGCTTAACTGAATATTTTACCTTTTCTACCATCATGCTATATTTTCTTCATAAACTACCCAATTGACTAGAATTAGTATTATCTAGCCCTATAATTATTTAGGCGTAATTGGAATATCTGTTCGTTGGTGTCATGCATGCCCGTGTGTCGTATACTGTGATTTATATGATTTTCCTTTAAGTGCTACTTAGGTTTAGTTTGATAATCATCCATGTTGATAGAATCTCCTTGGTGTGGCCTATTACTGAGCATTGTTCAAGCTGAGTTTTATTCCATGAAGCTAATTGTTTAAGCGAGATTGGTTATAATTTGTTTCCCTTGCCGGGATGATTCGGTTTCTTCTTGTTGTGAGCTTGAATATTGAGAACCGTTGCTATACTTGTTCTGTTTCCCCTCGTTACACTATTTTCTCTTTGTGCTTGGCATTCCCTTCAGTTGCTACTTCTTATGAGTGAGTTTTAACATTTATATGATTTAAGTTCTTGTATTGATTTGCTCGTCGCACTTGGCATTTTTGTCCTCTGTTGTTTTTGTGCTTGTTGTGGCAATGTACGATGTTTCTGTCATTTTCTAGTTGTTCTTTCTGTTGGTTGCATTGCATATTTAAATTGGGACTACGGACGTATTACGGGAACTTTCCCCCTGTACTGCATTGCATATTTAAATTGGGACTACTGACGTATTCCGGGAGCTTTCCCCTTGTACTGCATTGCATATTTAAATTGGGACTACGGGCGTATTCCGGGAGCTTTCCCCCTGTAGTGCATTGCATATTTAAAATGGGACTACGGACGTATTCCGGGAGCTTTCCCTTGTAATGGATGACAAATTCTGAGTTACGGACGAAGTTCCGGTAGACTTATCCTGAAGAGATTATGATCGAAAGATATATATATTGAAAAGTATAGTTGAAAAGCATTTATCTTGAAGAAAACTATGTCTGAAAGACTTTTATTTCAAAGGTATATTTGAAAAGCATTTGTCTTGCAGAAAACGATGTTTGAAAGGCATTTATTGGGAAAGTATATTTGAAAAGCATTTATTTTGAAGGATTTGTGTTTGAAGATTTCTCTTTCTAAAAATGTATATATATAGTCGGAGAAAGTATATTTTCAAAGAAATTTTCTACTTGAAATGATTATATTCAAGTTTTCAATATAAACTTTTACACTCGAAGTATTTTATAAAAGAAAACACTTGGGGTTGTTGGCTAAGGCCTGGCATGGAAACTGTTGCAGGCTGAATTACTACTTGTTTCTTACCGTATTGTGGTTTTTAGTTTTCGTGTTATGTTCCCGTCCATCCTCCTGTGTATTATTATGATGTTTCGTTGTATTATCCTTCCGTTCAAACTTGTTATGTGTTAATTAAATTGTGTAGTCATTAGATAGACGGTATATTATGTTATCCTCGTATCTATGTTTGTTTCATTTATTAGACCAGTGGGTGTCCTTACTAGTCCTTGTCACTACTTCACTGAGGTTAGTCTTGATATTTACTGGGCACCGTTGTGGTGTTCTCATTCTACACTTCTGCACATTTTTGTGCAGATTCCAGGTTTTGCATAGCCGGTCGATCGATAGCTAGCAGCGCGGTTGCTGTTGTGGAAACTCAAGGTAAAACCGCTTCAGTGTTCCCGGTTTCGAAGTCACCGTCTTATTTTCTTTATTTGCGTTTTTGTACTTATTCCCGAACAGTGGCATTTAGGATATTTAGTGTAAATTCTTTAAAGCTTATGACTTGTACTTACCAGGTTTTGGGAAGATATGTAATGTATATAGAATTACTTCAAAAAGCCTTTAAAAGTTTCGATGTATGATTTATGTTTATTAAATGTTAGGCTTACCTAGTCCTTAAGACTAGGTGCCCGTTGTGAAACCCAACAGAGAGAAATTGGGTCGTGACACCTGGATGCAATGTATAATAAAGCAAGAAGGGAACAATAAGAAAATTAAACATTAACTTGCCACAATTAATAAACAACTCGGTTAACTTTTCCAGATCTCAGCTCTAATCAATCCTCACGAGAATTTCCCAGTATCAATTTAAAATAACCGTAAGTGCAGAATATGAAATGACCACAATAAAACAGTGAGTACTCCAATCTCTATATTTAAAATCAGTAAAACATGAATATCCTCCCTTATTGCTCCTCGTTGCGACGCACGACCCTCTCCCACTTGTCCACCCTTATTGCTCCCCCTATATATATATATATATATATATATCACCCTTATTTCTCCTGTTGCGGCGTGCAACCCGATCCCACCTTTTCATCCTTATCACTCTTTGTTGCGGCGTGCAACCCGCTCCCACCAGACAATCACATCTCTTTATTTATAAAAATGATTTCACAATTTAGGTCAAAGGCCTTCACAATATTTTTGTCTCATCAATTGTAAACAGAAAGTTGTACTATTCATAGACTTCATCAATTATCATTTCACAATGAAACCAACCAGAATGTATCGTAAAACACCATCAACCAGCTCAATATTTTATGTACCACAGTGAAGCCAAGGCAACTATCACTTCCAAAATACATGAAACAATACTTAACAACAAGTTGACGAAAACAAATAGACATGGAGGCATCAAAATCACGAAAACAATCAAGAGAGGAATATAGTGAATTGGAAACGGGGAAGGGATCATGTTCAACAGATAATTTGGCAGTGCATAGATACTCGTCACCTCACCTATACACCACACACATACAATTTCACATAGAATTTAAGTTGGGGATTCCTATTCCCTCAAGTCAAGGTTAAACCAAACACTTACCTCGATCTCACAAGCAATTCATTGCTCAAGCATAGCTTTTCCTTTAAAATTTGCCTCTAACATGCTCGAATCTAAGCACAATTGGTTCAATATCATTAATTATTTCTAAAGACATTAACTTTAATGAAAAACTATGATTTTCCTATGAAAAGGCAAAAATCGATCCCTGGCCCGCTTGGTCTAAACTCGAGGTTCGGACCAAATCCCGTTTACCCATTCTCCCTCGAGTCCAGATATACAATTGGTTTTGGAATCCGACCTCAATTTGAGGTCTAAATTCCCAAATTTCGAAGCTCCTAAGTTCTACCCAAAAATCCCAAATTTTACCATGAAAGTTCTAGATTTTTGGTTGAAATCTTGTTAAAAGTTGTAAAGGATTCAAAGGAATTAGTTAGGGATCACTTACCAATGATTTGGAGAAGTTTGGGTCTTTGGAAAATCGCCTATGGAGGTTTAGGGTTTGAGAGAATTGAAAAAGGGATGAAAATTCCATCTAAAATCTCACTTAACAGGCTGCGGTTATCGCAAATGCGATCAGGGGTTTGCAATTGTGAACCTTTTGAAATTCCAGCGGCCTTCGCAATTGCGATATAAATGTCGCATTTGCAACATCTCAAGGCCTTCGCATTTGCGAGGATGGCCTTCTCGGGCCTTCTTCGCACTTGCGACAAAATCATCGCATTTTCCAGGTCTGTCAGTTTTGCAATTGCGAAGCGTGATCTCGCATTTGCGAGATCAGAGGCCTAGTGATAGACTCCAGAAGCACCATCTGAGATTTTTAAGTTCTAATCACTCCGTAGCCTATCCGAAACTCACCTGAGCCCTGGGGTGTGATGACCCAAAAGGTCATCTTATGTAATTTAAGCCTTATCTGTGTTCCGAGGCTCTGAGAGCCTCCGTTAGCCTCACCTCGTTATGCGTGCGCAGCCCGGGCGTGTAGCCGGGAAGCTATTATGTGAAAAGTTGATGAAAATGAGTTTTTGATAATTAATGAATGAATATAGTTGACTTTGGTCAACACTTCTGGCAAACGGATCCGGACCCGTGATTCGACGGTCCCGGAGGGTCCGTAGGAAAATATGGGACTTGGGCATATGCTCGGAATCGAATTCCGAGGTCCCAAGCCCGAGAAATGAATTTTTAAAAGAAATTATTTTCTGAAAATGATAAAGGAATAAGAAAGTGAATAATTATGTGAAAACAGTGTTACCGGGCCTGTATTATGGTTCCGGAGCCCGGAACAGATTTATTATATATTAATTGTCTTATGTGTAAAATTTGGTGTAAAACGGGCGTGAATTGAGTGATTTCGGATCAAAATGAGGTTTTGAGATTTTTAAAAGAAACTTGAAATGTGGCATGGAAAGTGATGTGATGTTCCGAGGTCCGAGTGAGACTCCGAGACCGGGAATAGTTCCGTGGTGTTAATTACAACTTGTCTGCAAAGTTTGAAGTTGTTCCGAGCTGTTTAGGCCGGTTCGGCGTAATGAAGTGAATTCTAGAAGTTTAAAATTCTTAAGGTTGATTAATCGGATTTCGAGGTTTAATTATGTGTTTTGATGATATTTTGATGATTTAAAAGCTTGAACAAGTTCGTGTGATGTTTCGGGAGTCGTGTGTGTTTTTGGTTTTGAGCCCCGAGGGCTCGGGTGAGTTTCGGGTAGTTAACGGGGTGTAAAAAGTTAGAAAAATCTGGTGTGTTTTTGCTGGTGTTTCTGGTGTCAAGTTTCGTTCAGTGCGATCGCGTAAGTCCTCCTGCGATCGCATAGTATTAGGTGGGTAAGGGGTCTCAGATACTCTAAGCGATCGCAACATATGCTCCGCGATCGCACTCTACCCTTCGCGATCGCAGTAGCCCAGCCCAGCGTAATCTGCGATCGCAAGATCCCTTCTGCGATCGCATTTCACCAACCAGATCCAACTCCGCGATCGCATTCCTATCTCCACGATCGCATAGGGTAATTTTGCCCAGTGATTTTATTAAGTCCAAAACCAGAACACTCTACACGGGATTTCATTATTTTCAGCCTCCTTCTTCTTCTCCAACCTCCATTGAGGACCTCCAAGCCAATTCTTCCTCCATAGCCTCGTGGGTAAGTATTTTCTACATCGTCTTCTTCCATTTTCCATCATTAATCACTAGATTCTAGGCCTAAAAACATGAAATCAAAGTGAGAAATTGG
>ML258357.1:4548-39198 GCA_005239495.1 Nicotiana undulata | reverse complement strand
GGGGGGGGGGGGGGGGGGGGGTAAGAAAGCCTCTAGACTGAGAGTTGGGTCTTGGAATATTGGAACGTTGACGGGGAAGTCTATAGAGTTAGGTAAGATTCTTCAGAAGAGGAAGATCAACATAGCGTGTGTTCAGGAGACTAGATGGAAGGGTACTAGGGCACGGGATGTAGACATATTTAAACTATGGTACTCAAGAAACTCTGAGGGTAATAATGGGGTAGGATTTTTAGTTGACAGGGACCTTAGGGAGCTCGTGGTCGAGGTTATGAGGGTAAACGATAGGTTGATGAGTATTAGGCTTGTAGTTGGTGGGTTTACTGTAAACGTGATTAGTGCATACGCTCATCATGTGGGTTTGGACCAGGAGGTCAAGAAGTAATTCTGGGAAATTTGGACGAGATGGTGCGTAGTATCCCGCACACAGAGAAGCTGTTCATTGGGGAGAGATTTCAATGGTCATATTGGGGCTAGTATTAGAGGTTATGATGATGTGCATGGCGGTTTCGATTTTGGGGATAGTAATGAGGGAGGTAATTCACTATTGGATTTTTCTAGAGCTTTTCATTTGGTTATAGCTAACTCGAGTTTTCCGAAAATGGAGGAGCACATGTTCACTTTCCAAAATTCAATGGGTGGGGCTGGGGGTGGGGTCCAGGGGTGGGAAGGGGAGGTAAGAAAGCCTCTAGGCTGAGAGTTGGGTCTTGGAATATTGGAACGTTGACGGGGAAGTCGAGTTAGGTAAGATTCTTCACAAGAGGAAGATCAACATAGCATGTGTTATGGAGACTAGATGGAAGGGTACTAAGGCACGAGATGTAGATGGGTTTAAACTACGGTACTCAAGAAGCTCTGAGGGTAATAATGGGGTAGGTTTTTTAGTTGACAGGGACCTCAAGGAGCTCGTGGTCGAGGTTATGAGGGTAAACGATGGGTTGATGAGTATTAGGCTTGTAGTTGGTGGGTTTACTGTAAACGTGATTAGTGCATACGCTCCTCATGTGGGTTTGGACCGGGAGGTCAAGAAGCAATTCTGGGAAGATTTGGACGAGATGGTGCTTAGTATCCTACACACAGAGAAGTTGTTCATTGACGGATGTTTCAATGGTCATATTGGGGCTAGTGCAGGGGTTATGATGATGTGCATGGCGGGTTCGATTTTGGGGATAGGAATGAGGGAGGTAATTCACTGTTGGATTTTTCTAGAGCTTTTGATTTGGTTATAGCTAACTCGAGTTTTCCGAAGAAGGAGGAGCACATGTTCACTTTCCAAAATTCAATGGGCAAGACTCATATTGATTATCTTCTCTGCAGGAAATGTGATAAAGGTTTGTGCATTGATTGCAAGGTCATCCCAAGTGAGCACCTCATGACCCGACATAGGCTCCTAGTTATGGATCTGGAGATCAAGAGGAGTAGGAGAAAGAGGATGGTGTGCAGGAAACCTAAGATCAAGTGGGGTAACTTGAACGAGGACAAAGCTCAGGAGTTAGGGGAGAAGTTATTGGCTATGAGGGCCTGGATGAGTAAGGAGACACATCTAGTATGTGGTTCACGACTGCAAATTGCATTAGGGTAGCTCCTAGAGAGGTCTTAGGGGTCATGAAAGGCTCTCCCGAGGGTCATAAAGGGGACTGGTAGTGGAATGGAGAGGTCCAAGGTAAAGTGAAAACTAAGAAAGCTGCTTAGTTGAATCTAGTGGAGAGTATAAAGGATTTATTGGGAGTGTTACAGAAAGGCAAAGAAAGAGGCAAAGTTAGCGGTTACGGAAACTAAAAATGCAGCGTTTTCTCGTTTGTACGAGGAGCTCGTGGGAAAAGGCGGGGATAAGAAGTTGTACCGGTTGGCCAAGGTGAAGGAGAGGAAGGCCTGTGACTTAGACCAAGTCAAGTGCATCAAAGACGAGGATGGTAAAGTATTAATGGACGAGGAACTTATTAGGAAAAGATGGCAAACATACTTCCATAAACTGTTGAACGAGAGGGGGATAGACGCATTGTGCTGGGTGAGTTGGAGCACTCCGAAAGTTGACGTGATTTTAGGTACTGTAGGCAGATTCTGATAGAGCAAGTGGAAGGGGCAATGCGTAATAGCGTGGGGAGAGCATGCTTGGAGTGGCTTACTGGGCTGTTTAATGTTATTTTTAAGAAGAAGAAGATGCCCGAAGAATGGAGGTGGAGTATGATGGTTCCACTTTACAAGAACAAGGGTGATATCCACAATTGCAACAATTATAGCGGTATCAAGCTGTTGAGTCACACTATGAAGGTTTGGGAGAAGGTGGTGGAGGTCAGGGTGATGAGGTGCGTATCTATTTCCGAGAATCAGTTTGGATCGATGCCGGGGAGTTCGACTACGGAAGCGATTAATCTGATACGGAGATTAGTGGAAGAGTACAGAGAGAGGAAGAAGGACTTGCATATGGTATTTATTGACCTTGAGAAAGTGTACGATAAAGTCCCAAGGTAGGTCTTGTGGAGGTGTTTGGAGGCTAGCGGCATTCCGGTAACGTACGTTAGGGTGATTAAGGATATGTACGATGATACTAAGACTCAGGTAAGGACTGTGAGTGGTGACTCGGAGCATTTCCCTATGGTGATGGGGTTGCACCAGGGATCGTCTCTTAGCCCGTTTTTATTTGCCTTGGCGATGGATGTACTGTCGCGACACATCCAAGGGGAGTTGCCTTGTTGCATGCTATTTGCCGATGATATAGTGTTGATTGACGAGACGCGAAGCGGAGTTAATGTGAGGTTGGAGGTTTGGAGACAGGCCTTGGAGTCTAAAAGTTTAAAAATGAGTATAACCAAAATAGAATACTTGCAAATTCAGTGACGGGACCCATGAAGCGGACGTAGAGGTAAAGCTTGATACTCAAGTTATCCCCAAGAGAGCGAGTTTTAAGTACCTCGGGTCTATTATCCAAGGTAATAGGGAGATTAACGAAGATTTCTCACATCGCATCAGAGAGGGATGGTTGAAATGGAGGTCATTTTCAGTGTTTTATGTGATAAGAATGTGCCGCCAAGACTTAAGGGTAAGTTTTATAGAGTGGTGGTTTGTCTGACCATGATGTATGGGGATGAGTGTTGGCTAGTCAAGAACCCCCACGTGCAGAAGATGAAAGTAGAAGAGATGAGGATGTTGAGATGGATGTGTGGGTGTACTAGGAGAGATAAGATTAAGAATGAAGCTATCCGGGACAAAGTGGGAGTAGCCTCCGTGAAGGACAAGATGCGGGAGTCGAGGCTGATATGGTTCGGACATGTTAAGAGAAGAAACATTGATGCTCCTGTTAGGAGGTGTGAGAGGTTGGCCATGGTGAGTTTGAGAAGAGGTCGAGGTAGGCCTAAGAAGTACTGGGGAGAGGTGATTATACAGGACATGGCTCTGCTTCAGCTCATTGAGGACATGACCCTTGAAAGGAGGGTCTGGAGGTCGAGGATTAAGGTAGAAGGTTAGCGGGTAGTTTTTAGTTGCTTACCGATAGTCTTAGTAGCACGCATGTCCCTTCATATTCTTAGATTTTTATTACGTTATGTGGTTTTTTTCGCCTCAGGTATGTATTCCTTGTTGCTATTATTTGGTACTATTTATCTTTTATCTCTTCATTTTCCTTTTCTCTTCCTTCTTTCTTCCTTTCTTGCTTTCCCCTTCTTCTTACCTTGTTTCTATTATTTGGTACCACTTATCCTTTATCTCTCCATTTTCCTTTCTCTTCCTTCTTTCTTCCTTTCTTTCTTTCCCCTTCTTCTTACCCTTCCTGAGCTGAGGCTCGATTGGAAACAGTCTCTCTACCTGCATTAGGTAGTGGTAAGTTCTGGGTAGAGACTACCCTCCCCAGACCTCACCTGTTGGGAATATACTGGGTTTGCTGTTGTTATTGTTGTTGTAATTACTACATATATACATTCCACGTTTTGTTCTAGACATCCCTTCCAAATTTTCTTTCTAACAAAGTTAAATATCATAAAGTTAATTGGGAAAGGAAATCAAAAGCTTTAGATATTCTTAAAAGAAACGTTTTATAATAATTTAATATCCCGGAGGTGTCACGACCCCAAATCTAAACTGGCCGTGATGACGCCTATCGTAATACTAGGCTAGCCAATTTACTGATTATAACATAAGGGATTTTCCATTTAATACAAAAACTATCCGAAACTTCATGATAATTTCCGCTTTTTAGCATCTCAAAAACAATAAAAGTGGTCAAAACATCTAAATACAAATCTGATACTATCTCCTTACTACAACAAGTCTGGGAAGTAAAATAAAATGACAGAATAGAAAGGAGAAAAGGGCAGGTTGCGGACACCGAGCAGCTACCTTACGATCTCCGAACGATGCTCCAAAGAGAGTAAATCAGTTATCGCTCAGTCCCGGCACCTGAATCTGCACACAAGGTGCGGGGAGTAACGTGAGTACGCCAACTCAGTAAGTAACAATTATAACTAAAGACTTGAGTGCAGTGATGAGCATTTAAAGATCAGGTAAATCCATATAATAGCAACAGTGGAAATAATTTAAATCAAGTCAGGAATCTACATTCTGAATATTTCGTAAGATCTCCAGTTCTCCATTTAAAAGTCTCATATAAACATTTGTTCCACCTTATCAATAGAGGCTCAGTGTAAAGAGGAGTGAAAACAGTAGTTTCACAGTAATATATACAATCCCCTCGGGCACAGTATCACTCACAAATAAAGCCTCTTGAGCAAGGCCCTTAGTCACTCGTGACTCAACTCTCAGCAGTCAATGCTCACACTCAGCACTCTCGCTCAACAGGTGCCATAAAATTACTGTTGCGACGTGCAACCCGATCCATAAATAGTCGAATGCGCTCAGACTCCAGAGGGGCTCCTACAGCCCAAGCGCTATACCGTTGCAGCGTGCAGCCCGATCCAATATTCCGTTGCGGCGTGCAGCCCAANATATATATATATATATATATATATATATATATATATATATATATATATATATATATAACGCTGCGACGTGCAACCCGATCCATCACTATCCTCACAGTCCGGCTCATGGCCTTATTCAGTCATCAACCTCACAAGCCACTCGGGCAACTCAACACAAATCATGGGGGCTCATCCCAAAATATCTTTCATTATTTAAAAACAGAGTGATAAACAGGAATAAACAATGAACAGGTATAAATCATGATTGAGATTATATTTTCTATCAAAGCAGTATGAGAACAGTAGTAAAAAAATACCCCTGAGGGTCCAACAGGTCGGCGTAAGGCCCCAAACATGACATACAATATAATATCAATCACTAAAATACAGAATATCATATGATTTCAAATCAAATACGCGGCTTCGCTACGTGACGGACCATGCACAATCCCTACCGGTGCACTCCCACACGCTCGTCACCTAGCATGTGCGTCACCTCATTTAGCAAAACAATACGAAATACCGGGGTTTCATACCCTCATGTCTAGATTTACAATCGTTACTTACCTCAAACCGAATGAACAACTACTCCGCGATGCCTTTGCCCTTCGACTCGGCCTCAACATGCCCCGAATATATTGAAAACTAGTTTCATATCATCAAAATATGCCAAAGGAACAAAGCTCACTCAAAAATAACCAATTTACATTAAAAACCCCGAAATTGGCCAAACCCGACCCCTGGGCCCACATCTCGGATTCCGATAAAAATCACAACACTAGAATCCTTATCCTCTCACAAGTCTATACATACCAAAATCATCAAAATCGGACCCCAAATGGCCCCTCAAATCCCCAACTTTTACTCTCCAATTTCAAGCCCTAAACTCCCAATTTTAATCACTATTTTCCATAGATTTTTTTTTTGCCCTAGGTGTCCGAGTCTCTTAGAGCCCCGACTAATCCCAGGGGTGCACAGTCCCTCGGCAAGGATTTTCCCGCAAGTGCGCCACGGTTAAATCAGGTTTTACCCAGTCCGATGGCCCTCAGAAATTGTTTGCACCCAGTGGGTTTCGAACTTGAGACCTTGAAAGGGAGCAAACCCCAAGGCTCAAGTCAATTGCCACCAGGCCAACCCCTGAGGGTTTCCATAGATTTCATGTTTAATTAGTCAAATATCACCATAGAAATCAGTTTTAGGTCCAAGAATCTTACCTCGACGAAATTCCCTTGAAATCCCTCTTCCAATCGCTCCCACAAGCTCCAACCCGAATGAAAATTTGATGAAATAAGCCAAAAATTTGCGAAGGCAACTATATATATGTTCTGCCCAGCGAATCTGCACCTGCGGACAAAACACCCGCACCTGCGGAAAATCCCTCGCAGGTGCGATTTTTACTTAAAACCCAAAATCCGCATCTACGGTCCTCTCAACGCACTTGCGTGCTCGCAGATGCGAGCCGACCTCCGCACATGCGCTTCCAAGCCAGGCTGCCTAATTCTGAACCTACGCAAGTCCAACCGCACCTACGGCCACCCATCCGCATCTGCGAAAATCTCAGAACAACAAACACCAACAGTCTTTAATGCCAAAAATTAATTCGTCAATCATGCGAACTCATCCCGAGGCCCTCGGGACCACATCCAAAAGTACCAATAGGTCATATATCATAACCAAAACCTAGTCGAACCCTCGGAACACACAAAATAACATCAAAACACCAAATCAATTCATAATTCAAGCCTAAGGATTTCTAAACTTCCGAAATTCGCCAACGATGCCAAAACTAACCAAACCTCGTCCGAATGACCTGAAAATTTGCACACACATCCCAAATAGCACTGCGAACGTATTCCATCTTCCAGAATTCCATTCCAACCTTGATAGCTAATTTTCCAATGCCGGTCGGAAAACGCCAAAAATCCAATTTCGCCAATTCAATCCTAATTCTACTCCGGACTTCCGAACAACATTCTAAACACACTCCTAAGTCCCAAATCACCAAACGAAGCTATCCGAGCTATAAAAACCACATTCCGAGATCATTTACCCATAAGTCAACTTCTAGTTGACTTTTTCTAATTATTAAACCATCTTAAGAGACTAAGTGTCTCATTTCTCACCACGACCACTCCTAACCCGAGCCAACCGACCCAACACAACATAAATGATTTAAACAACACAAAATGAAGTAGAAATGGGTAAAACGGGGCTAATCTCACGGAATGACCGGCCGGGTCGTTACATTCTCCCCCTCTTAAAAAAATATTCGTCCTCGAACGGGTCTAGAAACATACCTGGAGCCTCCAATAGGTGAGGATATCTTCTCCGCATATCCCGCTCGGTCTCCCAGGTGCCCTCCTACACCGATTGCCCTCTCCACTACACCTTCATTGAAGCTATGTCCTTAGATCTCAACCTTCTGACCTGGCGACCCAAAATGGCTACTGGCTCCACCTCATAAGACATATCACCCTCTAGCTGAACCACGGTGAAGTCCAAAACATGAGACGGGTCACCTACATACTTCTAAAGCATGGAAACTTCAAATACCGGATGCACACTCGACAAGCTAGGTGGCAAAGCAAGTCTATAAGCCACATATCCAACCCTCTGAAGCACCTCAAAAGGCCCAATGAACCGGGGACTCAACTTGCCCCTCTTCCCGAACCGCATAACACCCTTCATGGGTGACACCTTCAGCAGAACCTTCTCCCCAACCATGAAAGATACATCCCGGACCTTCCGGTCTGCATAACTCTTCTGCCTAGACTGCGTCATGCGAAGCCTCTCTATAATCAACTCCACCTTATATAACGCATCCTGTACCAAATTTGCGCCCAAGAGCCTAGCCTCACCCGTCTCAAACCAACCAACCGGAGATCTACATCTCCTCCCAAATAAAGCCTCGTACGGAGCCATCTGAATACTCGACTGGTAACTATTATTATATGCAAACTTCGCGAGTGGAAAAAACGGGTCCCATGAACCCCAAAATCGATGACACAAGCACACAACATGTCTTCCAGAATCTAAATAGTGCGCTCGGACTACCCGTCCGTATGAGGATGAAAAGTTGTACTCAACTCAACCTGAGTACCTAACTCCCTTTGCACGGCCCTCTAAAACTGTGATGTGAACTGATTACCTCTGTTAGAAATGATAGAAACTGGAACACCATGCAACCAGACAATCTCCCGGTTATAAATCTCAGCTAACCACTCTGTAGAATAAGTAGTACCAATAGGAATGAAGTGTGCGGACTTGATTAGCCGATCCACAATAACCCATATAGCATCGAACCTCCTCGAAGTCCGTGGGAGCCCAACTAAAAAGTCCATGGTGATCCGCTCCCACTTCCACTCCGGAATATCCAACCTCTGATGCAATCCACCTGGTCTCTGGTGCTCATACTTGACATGCCGACAATTGAGACACCGAGATACAAATCCAACAATGTCCTTTTTCATATGCCTCCACCAATAATGTTGTCTCAGATCCTGATACATCTTCGCGGAACCTGGATGGATAAAATACCGCGAGCTGTGGGCCTCTGCTAGAATCAACTCCCGAAGTCCATCCACATTAGGCACACATATCCGACCCTGCATCCTCATAACACCATCATCACCAATAACTACATCCTTGGCATCACCTTGCCGGACCCTGTCATGAAGAACGAGCAAGTGTAGGTCATCATATTGGCGCTCTCTGATACGGTCATAAAGAGAAGACCTGGAGGCTACACAAGCCAATACCCGACGGGG
Organism: Nicotiana undulata; assembly: GCA_005239495.1. Classification (NCBI taxonomy): domain Eukaryota; kingdom Viridiplantae; phylum Streptophyta; class Magnoliopsida; order Solanales; family Solanaceae; genus Nicotiana; species Nicotiana undulata. The sequence goes on along the minus strand of ML258357.1, from coordinate 30,518 downwards.
CTCCGATAAATCCAATCTCACAAACTAGCCCGCTAAGGCTTGAACATCAAGTTCTAATGGTCGCTCTACTGCAAGAAGATATTATGCTCTACGACTCAAGGCATCGACCACTACATTGGCCTTCCCCGAATGGTATAGAATAATGGTATCATAGTCCTTGAGAAGCTCCAACCATCTCCTCTGAAGCAAATTCAGATCCTTCTGCTTAAACAGATACTGCAGACTACGGTGATCAGTAAAAACCTCACAATGCACCCCATACAAATAATGGCACCAAATCTTCAAGGCGTGAACAATGGCTGCTAACTCGAGATCATGCACCGGATAATTCTTCTCATGAGTCTTCAACTGGAGCGAGGAGTAGGCAATCACCCTACCTTCCTGCATCAATACGCAACCAATGCCTATCCTCGAGGCATCAAAATACACGGTATAAGAGCCTGAAGCTGATGGCAATACTAACACTGAAGCTGAGGTCAAAGATGCCTTGAGCTCCTGAAAGCTCTCCTCACACTCATCCGACCACCTGAATGGAGCACCCTTCTGCGTCAATTTGGTCAAAGCCGAAGCAATAGAAGAAAACCCCTCCACGAAACGACAGTAATACCCCGCCAAACCAAGGAAGCTCCTAATCTCTGTAGCTGAGGACGATCTGGGCCAACTCTGCACCGCCTCTATCTTCTTCGAATCAACCTGAATACCCTCACTGGAAACCACGTGCCCGAAGAAAGCTACTGAGCCAAGCCAAAACTCACACTTGGAGAACTTTACAATAAGCTTCTCCTCCCTCTATCTCTGCAATACAACTCTCAAATGCTGAGCATGCTCCTTCTGGCTACGAGAGTATACCAGAATGTCATCAATGAACACAATAACAAAGGAATCCAAATACGGCTGAAACACGTTGTTCATCAAATGCATGAACGCTGTTGGGGCATTGGTCAGCCCAAAAACTCATAATGACCATAAGGAGTCCTGAAAGCCGAATTGGGAATATCTAAATCCCGAATCTTCAGTTGATGATACCCGATCTCAAATCAATCTTAGAGAACACTCTGGCTCCCTGAAGTTGGTCAAACAAATCATCAATACGAGGCAAATGATACTTATTCTTGACTGTAACCTTGTTCAACTGCCTGTAGTCAATACACATTCTTATTGAACCATCTTTCTTCTTCACAAATAACACTGGTGCACCCCAATGTGACACACTAGGCCGAATGAACCTCTTATCTAGGAGTTCCTGAAGCTGCTCTTTCAATTCCTTCAACTCCACCGGTGCCATACGATACGTGGAATATAAATAGGCTGAGTGCCTGGCACCAAATCAATACCGAAATCAATATCCCTGTCAGGCGGCATGCCTGGCAGGTATGCAAGAAACACGTACGGAAAATCACTGACCATAGGAACAGAATCAATAGGGGGAGCCTCTACACTGACATCCCTCACAAAAGCCAAATAAGATAAACACCTTTTTTCCACTATACGCTGAGCCTTTAGGTATGAAATTACCCTACTAGGCACATAATCAATAGAACCTCTCCAATCAACCCTCGGAAGTCCTGGCATCGCTAAGGTCACGGTCTTAGCGTGACAATATAGAACAGCATGACACGGAGATAGCCAATCCATACCCAATATCACATCAAAGCCAACCATTCTAAGCAATAAATGACCCACTAGGGTCTCCAGACCCCCAATAGATATCACACACGACCGATACACACGGTCCAAAACAATAGTATCGCCCACCGGAGTCGACACAAGAACAGATGTAACTAAGGACTCACGGGGCATATCCAGAAAATGGGCAAATTATGATGAAACATAGGAATAGGTGGAACCAGGATCAAATAAGACCGAAGCATCTCAGTGAAAAACTGAAACAATACTAGTAATCACTGCATTTGGTCTGGCTGGAAGTGCATAAATACGGGCATGACCTCCACGTGATCGACCTCTCCCTCTAGGACAGCCTCTCGCTGCCTGACCCCCACCCCTAGCTACCTGGGCGGGTGGTGAAGTGACTGGACATGAAGTCGAGGGTTGGCTCCTCTGCTAAGATGGACCCCCAAGAAGACGAGGACACTGCCTCCTCATATGCTCGAACTTCCCACACTCATAACTCCCTGGTGCGGGAGACGCGGACTGAAGGGAACCCCTAGAACCGGGATAGACACTAGAAGAACCATGCATAGAGGAACCCTGAACCGATGGTTCTCGAGATGAACTCTGGGCTAGAAGAGCACTGAATGAAGAGCGGCCCGGATGAGAGCTGCGGGGACCATGCCCCGATGATGAACCATTATAGGTTGGGCGAACTGGCTCAGGAGGCCTAAATGGGCGGCCTTTTCTATGCTGAAACTGACCCCTGGAGAGAGCATTGCTAAAATTACCAGATCCTCGAGGCCTCTTGGCCTCCCTCTCCTCTCGCTCCTAGCGGCGAACTAACTCAATATCCTAGGTAATATCAACAACCTGCTCAAAAGTAGCACCCGATACCCTCTTTCTGGTCATCAAAATACGGAGCTGATAAGTGAGGCCATCCACGAATATCCTGATCCTCTCTCTCTCAGTAGGGACCAACTCTGTAGCATGACGGGATAGCTCTGAAAACCTCATCTCATACTGCTTCATAGTCAACTCATCCTGACGCAGCTGCTCAAACTATCGGCGCAGCTCCTCTCTGCGGGACTGTAAACATACTTCTCTAAGAAGAGAGTGGAAAACTGCTGCCAAGTAAGGGGCGCTGCACCAACATGCTTACGTCTCTCATAAGACTCCCACCAAGTAAAAGCGTCTCCTGAGAACTGGAAAGTAGTGAACGGGACCCCACTGGTCTCCAATATCCCTGCAGTACGAATCATCCTCTGACACTTGTCTAAGAAACCCTGGGTATCCTCGCCCTCAGCACCACTGAATGTCAGAGGCTGAAGTCTACCAAATCTCTCCAACATGCGCTGCTCATCGTCAGCCATAGCCGGAACCACAAAATCCTGAGCTGGTGCAACCGGCTGGACTGGAGCTGCCCCTAGTGTCTAGAGTCCCTGAATGACCTGCTCAGGTGTATGGGCAGCAGGAGTCTGAGTGCCTCCCCCGGCTTGTGAAGTAGCGGCTGTAGTAGAAACGACTTCTTGTGCTAGACTGGTGCACACGGTCATAATCTGAGCCAAGGTCTCTTGAAGACCCGGAATAACAATAGGCACGACCGGTGCCTGAGCCGGTCCCACTGGAACACCTGCAGCTGGGGCCTGATCTGGAGCAATAGGCGGGTCTACAGGCATCGCCCCGGCAGTTGCGCGGGCTGCGCCTCTACCTCTACCACGGCCTCGACCCCTCGTGGGTCCCACTGGTGGCTGATCGTCCTATCCGGTAGCATGTGTCCTCACCATCTGTGAGAGAATGAAACAACAGAAGTTTAGTTTCCAGAATCAACAGATTCGCACGACAAAATTCAAGAGTGTGAGATTTTTCCTAAGGGTTCCGCAACCTCTCAAAGATAAGTACAGACGTCTCCGTACCGATCCGCAAGACTCTACTAAACCTGCTCATGACCGGTGAGTCCTATGTAACCTAGGCTCTGATACCAACTTGTCACGACCCCAAATCTAAACTGGCCGTGATGGCGCCTATCGTAATACTAGGCTAGCCAATTTACTGAGTATAACATAAAGGATTTTCCATTTCTTACAAAAACTATCCGATACTTCATGATAATTCCCTCTTTTTAGCATCTAAAAAACAATAAAAGTGGTATAAACATCTAAACACAACCCAACATCTGGATTCATCCGTCATGAGCATCTAAGAAGTAATACAAATCTTATATTATTTTTTTACTACAACAAGTCTGTGGAGTAAAATAAAATGACAGAATAGTAAGGAGAAAATGGTAGGATGTGGACGTCGAGCAGCTATCTCACGATCTCCGAATAATTCTCCAAAGAGAGTAAATCAACTATCACTCAGTACTGACACCTGAATCTGCACACAAGGTGTAGGGAGTAACGTGAGTACGCCAACTCAGTAAGTAACAGTTATAACTAAAGACTTGAGTGAAGTTACGCGCATTTAAAGATCAGGTAAATCCATATAATAAGCAACATTGGAAATAATTTAAATCAAGTCACGAATCTACATTCCGAATATTTCATAAAATCTCAAGTTTTCCACTTAAAAGTCTCATATAAAACATTTGTTCCACTTTATCAATAGAGGCTCAGTGTAAAAAGGAGTGAAAACAATAATTTCATAATAATATATACAAGCCCCTAGGGCACAATATCACTCACAAATAAAGCCTCTCGGGCAAGCCTCTCAGTCACTCGTGACTCAATTCTCAGCAGTCAATGCTCACACTCGGCACTCTCGCTCAACAGGTACCATATAATATTTGTTGCGGCGTGCGGCCCGATCCATATATAATCGACTGCGCTCACTGGGGTGTATAGACTCCGGAGGGGCTCCTACAGCCCAAGCGCTATATCGCTGTGGCGTGCAACCCGATCCAATATCTCGCTAAGTCGTGCAGCCCGATCCAAATATATATATATATATATATATATATATATATATATATATATATATATATATATATATATATGTATGTATGTATGTATGTATATATGTATGTATCGGGTGGCACGCCGCATACATATATATAACGTTGCGGCGTGCAACCCGATCCATCACTATCCTCACAATCCGGCTCTCGGCCTCACTCAGTCATCAACCTCACAAGCCACTCGGGCAACCCAACACAAATCACGGGGACTCAACCCAAAATATCTTTCATTATTTAAAAACATAGTGATAAACAGGAATAAACAGTGAACATGTATAAAATCACGACTGCGATTTTATTTTCTATCAAAACAGTAGTAAAAAATACCCTGAGGGTCCGACAAGTCGGCACAAGGCCCCAAACATGGCGTACAACCTAAAATATAGTATCAATCTTCAAAATACAGAATATCATATGATTTCAAATCAATACGCGGCTTAATAGTCGCTACGGGACGGACCAAGTCACAATCACTGGTGCACGCCCACACGTTCGTCACCTAGCATGTGCGTCACCTCATTTAGCAAAGCAATACGAAATACTGGGGTTTCATACCCTCAGGTGTAAATCATATATTTACAATCGTTACTTACCTCAAACCGGATGAAAAAGTACTCCGCGATGCCTTTGCCCCTCGACTCGGCCTCAACACGCCCCGAATCTATTCAAAAACAGTTTCATATCATCAAAATATACTAATGGAAAAAAGCCCACTCGAAAATAACCAATTTACATTAAAAAATCCCGAATTGGCCAAACCCGATCCCCTGGCCCACGTCTTGGATTCCGATAAAAATCACAACACTAGAATCCTTATCCTCTCACGAGTCTATACATACCAAACTTATCATAATCGGACCCCAAATGGCCCCTCAAATCCCCAACTTCTACTCTCCAATTTCAAGCCCTAAAACCCCAATTTTAACCACCATTTTCCATAGATTTCATGTCTAATCTGTCAAATATTACCATAGAAATGAGTTTTAGGTCCAAGAATCTTACCTCCACGAAATTCTCTTGAAATCCCTCTTCCAATCGCTCCCACAAGCTCCAACCCGAATTAAAATTTGATGAAATAAGCCAAAAATTTGCGAAGGCAACTATTTATATGTTCTGCCTTGCGAATACGCACCTGCGAACAAAACACCCGCATGCGGCGCCGCACCTGCGAAAAATCCCTTGCAAGTGCGGTAAACTTAAAACCCAAAATTCGCATCTGCGGTCTTCTTAACGCACCTGCGGGCTCGTAGATGCGAGCCGACCTCTGCACCTGCGCTTCCAAGCCAGGCTTTCTAATTCTGCACCTGCGCAAGGCCAACCGCACCTGCGGCCCATCCGCATCTGCGAAAATCTCAGAACAACAAACACCAGTAGTCTTTAATGCCAAAAACTAATCAGTCAATCATCTGAACTCAATCCGAGGCCCTCGGGACGTCATCCAAAAGTAAAAATAAGTCATATGTCATCACCCGAAGTTAGTCGAACCCTCGGAACACCCAAAATAATATCAAGACACCAAATTAATCCATAATTCAAGCCTAAGGATTTTTAAACTTCGAAATTCGCCGATGGTGCCAAAACTAACCAAACCACGTCCGAATGACCTGAAAATTTGCACACACATCCCAAATGACACTGCGAACTTGTTCCCACTTTCGGAATTCCATTCCGGCCCCGATAGCTAATTTTCCACTGCCAACCGGAAAACGCCAAAAATCCAATTTCGCCAATTCAAGCCTTATTCTGCTCCGGACCTCCGAACAACATTCCGAACACACTCCCAAGTCTCAAATCACCTAACGAAGTTATCCGAGCTATATAAACCACATTTCAAGATCATTTACCCATAGCCAACTTTCGGTTGACTTTTTCTAATTATTAAACCATCTTAAGAGACTAAGTGCCTCATTTCTCACCACGACCACTCCGAACCCAAGCCAACCGACCCAACACAACATAAATAAGTTTAACAACACAAAACGAAGCAGAAGTGGGGAAAACGAGGCTAATCTCACGGAACGATCGGTCGGGTCGTTACAGGAGGTTTTGAAATTGGAGGACATATAATAATTGCTGGAATTTATGGGTATCTCAAAAAGAAGTTTGGTCCCTTATTTTTATCTAATTTCTTTGATATTGAACTAGTCAAACTAGCCGCTGAAAACTAGCCGTCAACTAGTCGTTGGAGCAACAACTATATAATCATGTTTTTGGAGAGCTAAAGACACAATTTCTGACACAACATTTTCTCAAACTTCTTCTTCCTCATATACATGACACTCTTGTGAACAATGACAGATTTTTCAACTCCTTTCCATTTATCATCTTCTTCTATGTTGGGTTTCTTTATTGAATTTTCTGCTAGTTCCGTTCTCAGTTTAATAATTGAAAGTGCTTGTTGAATATTGAGGGAGACGCTTAATTTTATTTTTTATTATGTAGGCGAAATATCTTTAAGAACATTGTCCCTGACGCAGCTTAAGTTTCATAAATCTAATGCTCCATAATCCATTTTTCCAACAATAACTAAGGAAGAGAATCACGAAAACAAATTAAACTAGTGCAAATTGATACAAGTGATGGGATGTTTGCCAATACAAAAAGAAAACTTTAAAATGATGATTATATTTGTAGGGACGGTTGTCTAATGGCCGTTGCTTATTGCCTATAATATTCGAAGCTAAAGTAAAATTCCATTACTATGATTATTATTATTATTATTATCATAACCACCTTATTGATGCTATTTTGGCTTTTTCTTAATGAGACAATGAAAGACTATTTTTACTCTAATCAACAACTTTTTTCCCCTCAAAATTTAATCAAATACTTCGAGCACAAATGAACTTGTGCCACTGAGTTCTCAAATGATAAGTTTTTTTTTTCTCTTTTGTGTTTTAAATTCAACAAGTTCCATCACCTCCTCCTACTTTTGTTCCTTTGATATCTTTTTTTCTTGTTTCTTAGTGTTCTTGTTAGTGTTGGTATTATAGTTCAACACTTTTGATGGTATATTCCTTTTTTTTTTTGCTTCATATTTTTTAACACTTCACCATTAAATAAAATGTTAGAAGAGTGATTACACTTCATTTTTACGTTTTTCTTTCAACGAGGTAAGAAGAAAAATTTAATAAGATTAATTATGGCAAAATTATTATTATTTTTCATGTAGAGGGTCTATTGAAAACTAGCGCTCTATCCCTCGCAGTGATTAAGTCAGGAAATTCAATAAGAGCATTCAAATTTTGAACGCCCTTTGCCAGTGGGTTATGCAAGGGTGTTCAAAGTCTATTTTTAATTTATAACAAGCAATATTTTACCGTATACGTAGTACAACTTTTCGACGAAGGATGGTCAGGGCCAACATAGCTTCGCCCCTGATCCCTCGGGGTAGAGATAAGCAGTGGCGAAGCTAGAAGTGAAAAAAAATTTCCGACAAAGGGTGTTCAATATGTGTTATATACCTCTAAAACGCAATATTTTACCTATATACACCGTGTAATTTTTCGATGAAGGGTGTGTAATTGTGATCATATGGCTTCGCCCATGAAGATAAGGTTTGCGTACACACGACTCTCCTCAGACATTTCACTGAGTTGTTGTATTTCATTTTTTTCAGTTCCTGCTTTTTTTTAAAAGTATTTTGAGATTATCTATTCATTCTTCAAAAAATTAGTATTAGGCAAATTTGGATGGCAGAAGAATAATTGACTGCATAATTAAAGGAATATATAAAATTGGACAGGAAAAAGTGTTAACCGTACATGTCTCTTCCTGGAATAGCGTTTAGGACTTTAGGGTTCAGTGATATAAATTAAAGCTCTTAATGAAATAACGTTTGCGATTATCTTTTTGTCTGTCAAAACTAAAAAACTTTTTCTTTCTCACCAACTCCTTGATTAGATCAAGCATATTATCAAAATGTAATTACACAGATATTTGTATACTTTTTCCAATATTGAAAATATTTAGGCTGTGTATTGTTAAGCTTATATGTGCTCTTTGAATTGTCATTATTACGATATGGAAATAATTTTTGTGCGTGTCAGTAATCAATCTTGCTATGAACTCTTGTACACAGGTAAACCGAGCTCATGGTACACTCCGACCTCCGACAAGATAAGTCAGGCTGGAGCATGGTGGCAAGGGACCGAAATCGAGCCAAAAGTCCAATCGAGCCAGAATTCGGGGCATGACGCCTGCCCACGATAATGTGGCGGTCACGGTTTCGGAATCGGTCCTAGCCTCGAACGACTTCGAAAACTATTGCAATCAAGCATAGCCAACAGAGGGCCGAAATATTCGTGACCGGCCGGATATCACAACGGGGATCTCAGCACGTATCGATACGGAACCATCAATCAGTTAATCGAAAGGTTTTTTACCTTTTATAAAGTTGTACCTAAAGTAAGACTCCCCTGCTATATAAAGGGGACTCGCAATTCATGAAGGACATTGTAACACTCATACCAAAGCAATATATCGTTATTTTCTTTGTCATTTGTAACGACCCGAATGGTCGTTTTAAGCATTTGCACTTCGCTCGGTAGTTTGGAGGAACGAGTAGCTCCGTATGATGTATTAGGACTTGTGTGCAAAATTTGAGTTCATTCCGAGTTGATTTAATATATTTCGGCGCGAGTTTTTGGAAGTTGAATGTCCATTGAGTTTGATTTGAGGTGCGTTTCGTCATTTTGATATTGTTATGCGAGATTTGAGGCCTCGAGTTAGTCTGTGTTATGTTATGAGACTTTTGGTATGTTCGTACGGGGTACCGAGGGGCTCGGGTGAGTTTCAGATAGGTGTGGATTGTGTTGCACTCGTTTTTCTTATGTTTCGACGTCGTTTCTTCAAGCATAAATGATATCATATTGAACAAATGAGCTCCGATTTCTATTTTGATTGAAGCATTAGATCTATATCACAATTACGGACCCGTAGAAAAAAAAATCATCGAATTTGGACATCATATGAGGATTTTTCAGAATAATTATGAAATTGCCAGTGACTGCGTATTTAAAAATCTGAACATCTCCAAATATTGAAACCAACATATCTCCTTCATTATAAGGTCAAATGGAGTGATTCAAAAGCCAAAATTGACTAAAATTTCACAAGGATTTCATTGGATGTATAAAAAGCGAGTTTCAGGATCGTTTGGTACGAGAAATGAGGCAGAATAGCTGGCAGAAAATATATAAAATATGGGTTTGTTTATTTGGTCATATTTTGAGTTGGGGAGCTCGGATTTGGGCGATTTTGGAGGCGATTTTCACCATATGAATTGGGGTAAGTGTTCTCAACTCGGTTTTGGTTATATTTCATGAATCCATCTTCATTTTTGGGATTTGATTGATGATTTCAAAGTGAAATTTTGGGGGTTTTGCCTAAATTTTCATAAAGTAAATTTTTAAGTTTTGAACATCGATTCAGAGTCGGATTTGAGGGAAATTTGTATGGCTGGACTCATAATTGAATGAGTTGTCGGATTTTATGAGTTTTTACGGATTTCGAGGCGCAGGCCCGGGTTGGGCTTTTTGTCCGATTTTGGGATTTTGATTAAAGATTCGACCCTTTTCGATTGGGATTAGTTCCTTTAGAATTGTTTGATATATTTGAGTTGTTTTTGGTAGTTTCGAGCCGTTCGGAGGTCGTAACGCGCGGGATGGCATCTTTGGAGCATCGCTTGGCCTGCTCGGCATTGGTATTGGCGCATTCGAGGTAAGTAGCTCTTCTAAACTTAGTGTTGAGGGTATGAAACCCCGCAATACGTGTTATGTGATTTGTATTGAGGTGACGCACGTGCTAGGTGACGAGCGTGTGGGCATGAACCATGTGAATTGGGACTCGGTTGTTCCCATGGCACTATATAGTGGCCCTATTTTGTTGATATTTGTGTTTTCACCATGTGATAAGGTGCCTAAGATGTCAATCATGATAAATATCATGTTTAGGCTTTTACGCTGATATTGTTTGGACCCATAGTGGTCGTTTCTTGCTGTCATCTCACTGATTTCATTAATATTTTGTACTCAGTCATATTCATGCATGCATATAACATCTCAATCTCAGTGTTGTTTATTGATACATCATATCATTGTTGTCGGGCCAGTTTCATGGCATTGTGAGCCCGAGAGTGAGACTGTAGATATTGATGGCTGAGTGAGGCTGAGAGCCTGATTGTGAGTGACATTTATGGGATCGGGCTGCACGTCGCAGCATGTTATATTGATTTATGCCTGGATCTGGCTTATGATAGCGGTTGGGTTGTAGGATCCCCTCCGGAGTCTGTACACACCCCAGTGAGCGCGGTTGATTATATTGAGGGATGGATCTTCCCTGGACATGGATCTTGTCCGAAGCATTTATATACTTGGAGATGGATCTTCTCCATGGAGCTGGATTGGCCTTCCTGGGTACTAAGTGATTGATGATTAGTAATGTATATACTCCGAGATGGATCATTCCTGGGCCGTATAGGCCATATATAATATCGAGTGGTTCAACATTGATGAGTGAAAAGAGTGAGATAATGAGATTGAGTACTCTGAGAGTGTGAGTACATGATTCATATCTGGGATACATGGCATTGGCATGCATACATGACATTCATACATAGAGATGCATTTTTCTCATATTGTACGGTATCACACCATTCACGCTTTTACACACATTTATATATGGGCATTGAGAGAGAGATTTTATACTTGTTATTTGGGGGAAAAAAGAGGAACTTCTCACTTATCGGTGAAAGGATTTTTGAGTAAAATCACAATTTTCAAACTTACCTATATTTTGTCATTTTTAGCAAAAAAATTGAATTTTTACTAAGATACTTGAAAAGCATACCTATTTTTCTGGAACTGTGAACGAGTTGGGTATTTTTACTTCTGAGATAAACCTTTTATACTTGCATTTGTGATGTTATGAACTCTTTTTGAAATATTGGTGTTGGACCCGACCCGGTGTTACCTCGTCACTGCTTTCAACCTAAGGTTAGGTTTGTTACTTACTCAGTACATGGGGTCGGTTGTACTGATACTACACTTCTGCACATTCAGTGCAGATGTTGGCTGCAGTTGTTGCTGTGATCGAGGGTTGCTGGATTTGAAGATGTATCTGCATCCATGTTGTAGCTGCCTCTGTTGTTCGAGGTAGCCTTAGATGAAATTGTGTTGTTTATATACTTTTCAATCAGACTATGTCTTTATTTCATTTCCGCTTTGTAAACTCTGTTCTTATAAGCTCATGATTTGTACTATCAGTCCTTGGGGAATGTATAAGATTTATATAATTTCTCTTGTCTAATTCTCTTATTAATATTGGTGGAATTGGATAGTTATTAGTTGGTTTACCTAGCGGGCTGGGTTAGGTGCCTTCACGACTAGTGGATTTTGGGTCGTGATAGATTGGTATCAGAGCTTTTGGTTCATTGGTTCTACAAGTTATGAGCAAGTGTCTAGTAGAATCTTGTGGATCAGTATGATGACGTCCATACCTATCTTCGAGAGGCTACAAGGCATTTAGGATATACTTCCCATCTTTCTTTCCTTATCGTGTGGCATTGATTCAGCTTGAAGCGTAATCCTTTGATTTCTTCCACGCATTCGTATGCACACATTAGCGCTCGGTTTAAGCTGTGCATCGACGACTTGTGATTTCATGGTTGAGGTGCGATATATGATTTGGCATGTTGACGATGCGCCAGTCTGGAGGACTTGAGGTCGGGTTTTGTCTGTGGATTGAGCACTGAGATTTCGACTGTGTGAGCACTTGCATTTGGGACTTATATGTCCGTTTGTGTCCTTATTGGTGGGCTATGTGACTGGATGACTGTGTGGTGAGTATGATTTGATTGCGAGATGTGTTCAGATTGTTCGAATGTGACAAGAAGAGTTTGCTGGGGATATAACACAGACTATTGGGTGTTTGACTTCTTTGTGGATTTGGCGTATGACCTCGAGTTATGGGTGTGTGAAGGACCTCTCATGTAGTTTAGTTGTGGAGGAAGTAGATCTTCATGTTGTGATATGAGTTCAAACTCAGGGAGATAAAGTGATTGCGTAATAGTTATGATTATGGAGGAGTATAGAGAGATATCAGTTTGAGGGTAAGCAGGTGGGGTTATCTCCTGCGAGGTGTTCTGCAGTTGTGTGATCCTTATGTCATTTTGTAGCGAGTTCCCTTATTACTAGTGAATTGTATGTGTTGCAATTTGAGTTCGGGTCGCTTATGAGAGCTGGCGTGACTGCTACAAGGATGAATGCGGGATTTGTAGATGATTCGAGATATTAGATTTTATATGAACTTATGAAGGATCCAGTTAAATCTCACTTTCGTATTATGGCAACAATAGAGTATGGACATTGTGAGTCATTGTGTTTTTTGATCTATGGCTTTGAGCTAAGTGAGGGAGTCTGCTATCGACGAGTAGATTGCACAATCATGTGTTGTAATGTTTTCGGTTTGAGGTATAATTGTGAATCAATAATGACTGCAAGGGTTGAGAGTGAGGATGACTCGAGTAAGTGAATTTCTGGATACAGGTTGTATTTCACTCTATGGTTATATGGAAACCATGGAATGATTGAGTGGTTAATCGTGAAGAATGTAGTGTTCATGGAGTAGAAATTTGCTCGATTGCTTAGAGGTGTGAATTACTTCTTAGGGTGTTGGGGTGCAAATGGGGCACAAGTCGTTCGGTCCGTTTGGGCGGCTATTGCGATTCAAGTAGAATGGATGACTCTCGAGAATGGTTCTAATGAATTTAATATTTATACGTGGAAAGTGAGAATGTTGCCGATTTGTATATGGCTAGAAGTTGAGAGTTACATTGGATGGGGTCGAGACTCGCAGTATTTCTATATCATTATGGATTCTACATTCAGTATTAGAAAGGTGAAGGTAATGGCTTTAGATTCACAGAAGGTCTCTTTAGAGTGGGTATCTCGCTTGTGGTACTTTTGGGGTGCTTAAGAGAGTCTTCAGCGGCTTATGAGCCTTAAGACAATATGATTTTATTCTCGGGTCTCGTGTGGTGTGTTTTGGTTGCGGATTTGGTATTATGGCAAGGCGAAGTATCAATTTGAAGGCAATCCACAAGGAACTCGGAGAATTAAGACAGCTTGGTGGCGGGTTGGATCAACATGGTAACAGATGTGATTGGCTCTTCTGGTTCTTATGATGTAGTGATTTTCTTTAGGTGTTTTGCGGCGATACTCTCGGGTTTTGATGGCTTGCGTAGTTTGGTCGAGTTAGAGAAATATAGTCTTGACGGTGTGGTTAAGTGTAAATGGGTTTCGAAGAGTTCTTGATGATTTCTACCACGGGTTGAGATGTATATTTCCTAATGGTGCGAGGGGCATGTTGCGTATTGTGATTTCTTCAAGATGAAATCAAATGGAAAGTTATTAGCTAATCGAGCATGTAGTTGCTTGCGACTCGGAGTTGGTTTTGAGATTTTTGTATTCTTTTCACATGATGGCATAATGAGTGCGGTGTGTTGTGTAGTATTGAGAATTGCAGGTGCAAGGTCATAATTCGATTTCGAAGGAAAGGTCAAGAAATTCGTAGGAAACATGGACGACTAGATGACTAGGTAATGATGTTACTATTTGGTATGGCTTGACGAGAGTATTGATTTGGGAAGGGCGATGCGTTTGATTTATGGAGACTTCATTGGTTCTGCGGTACTCGGCTGGTTGGTCGACTGTGGATATTCAAATTTTGCTATGTGGCACGGAAGAATTATAGAAGTATTCCTCGTGGAATGATCGTGTATGAGAGATGTGTTAAACATTCTGCTGCAACAAGGAAAGTTCTAGCATAATATATTGGAGATCGGTGCACCGTGTATGAACTTCTACCATATTATATTGGAACTCCAACACGCGGAAAGTTCTAGCATAATGTACTGGAGATTGGAGTACCTGTGTATGAACTTTCAGTATATTATGCTGGATCGGTATATTATACTAGAACTCTAGTACAATATATTGGCGTTCTAGTATACTTATGATGAAACTCTAATATAATATACTGGAGTTATAATATATTATAATAGAATTCCAGTATATTGTGCTGAATTATTTTCCGGATTTTAAATAGTGTTTTTGTTCAAATTTATTTTAACATAAAAATAATTAAATTTTAATTACTTCTAAAACTGTGACTATTTATGAATGATCACTTATAAATAGAACTTTTTTTGAATTTCTCCCTCTGTCCCACTCAATATAATATTTACACCAAGTTCTAACGACGCGTCTTTAATTCTGCATTCGAAAAAAAAGATCTAGCTAGGATAGCAAAATTATTTGAGGTAAACATCAGCATTTGCATAGAAATCATTGCCGGAAGTGACGGGTAGGGTCCCATATACTCACCCATTAAATCTTCCTTAAATCAAATGACATCATCAAAAGCCAGCAACAGCTTTCATCTCATCAATATTGACGCTAACCTAATCATGAGTCATGTTTCGGTTTAAATCGATTTTTTTTTTAAAAAATAAAAAATTAAATTAATTAAGTTAATTTTTTAAATATTAATACCAAACTAAACCAATTAAATCAGGTTTTCTCAATTTAATGTATGTCGATTTTTAGTTATTTATCGATTTATTTCTTAAATATAAAATATACACTACTTAACACATATTTCGGCGACTATAACATTATCGAACCAATTGCTCTTTGAGATATCTATTATTTATCAAGATACATGGATGATAACTGACCAAAAAGTGATGAATAATTTTAGGCCTCAATTAAAAATAAATTATTTTTAACATAAAATAAATTATTCTACTTAGCAAAAAAAACTAATAATCAAATTAAAATATAAACGCAAAGAACTAGATTATTATAATAGTAAAGAACTAGACTAAAAGTGCAATCTATCAAAATGTAACATAAAATTATAGTAACTTTGTAGGTATAATAATAAATTTTAAATAGCTATTTCTATATTCGGTTTAATTCGTTTTTTGATTATTCTTTGATCAAAACCAACACCAAACCAAATTTAGTCGATTTTAAAATTCAAAAGCAAAATCTAATCGAACCGAAAAAGTATCGATTTATTAGTTAATTTGGTTTTGATTCAATTTTCGGGATTTTATGAACACCCTAAACCAAACTCTGTAGCTAAATCTTTCTTTTTAGTCTTATTTTGAGTTGGACCACTCAACTTACAATCTCTTTTCTTCAATTATGCTCAAATCTTAAATTCTTCGACTCTCTTTCGTTCCATTTATGTAATGCTATTTTGCTCGTAAGAAAAATCACATTTAAGCATTTTAATTATATAATACTATTCGTCTTTCAATTTGTTTGTCCTAGTTTGATTTGGCACACGAAAAAGAAAGATTTCTGAACGTGATTTTAAATATATCTTAACATTTGTGTGACACTTTTAAAACTTGAGGTCTTAAACAAGCCATACTTTCTCCGTTTCAATTTAGATGGCACACTTTCCTTATTAGTCCATTAAAAGAAATACATGTTTATATATTTAAAAATAATTTAACTCTCAACTTTTCAGTTTGCCCACTTTATTTTAATGAGAAACTTTTATAATCACGTAAATATTATGGCCCCACTAAGTTTTTATCTCTTAAGCTTATAGCACCACGTGTTTTAAAAATAATCATTAAAATTCGTGTCAAGTCAAACTATATCATCTAAATTGAAACGGAAGAAACAACATTTATCTAGCTATAAAATTTCCGTTAAAAATATAAAGGAATGTGCTAATATTTTGAAATGAAATAATTAGGAAATGTGGTGTTTTTTTTCTGAAATGAGGAAGTAATAACTAGTATAATATAAAAAAAACTAGTAGTTGAAAATTTATTAGATATATAAATCTATCACTTCAAAGTTTGAATTTTGAATTGGTCAATTAATTTGAATTATTGAATGTTGTAAAATTTTCGTAAGAATGACATGGTAATAAACATTTTGAAATATTTCAAAAAAAAAAAATGTTACAAAATTTGAGACAAACGGATAAGCTAACTATTTATTCATGTCTTCAGATCTTTTAACTAGTACTAGTAACACAAAATTCAATTAAACATAGTTATAAAGAAAACTCGATACCCAAAATATGGAAAAAATATATAAATACTCCCGTTAATAGAATCACAACTTTACATTAGCCGAGAAAAGGAAGATATATCTTACCGTAGGCATATAAATTTTAATTAAATCCACAAAAGAATTTGGATTATATTTTAAAATTTAAAATATAATGGTCCAAATAAATATTATGAGCTAATATAATTAAATTAATTATATAAGTACAATGTATATGAATTAAATAAATAAGTCTTAATCCATTGGGCTATCTCATTTAATTGGGCTAAAATGATGAACCCACTTCGTTAAGCCCAAGATGTCATCTTCCTAGAGGCGCAGTTTGGTGCCATGTGTCAAATGACGTGGCGCGCCAAGTCAAATGGAAAAGCCAATAGGATCATGCTACATGTCAAAATGACAAGGCATGCCAAGTCACATTAAAAGGCTAATGAAATCGCGCCATGTGTGCAATGACATGTTCTGGCCAATCAAATGTGGTCATGTCACACTTCAATCTGATTGGTCGGAAAGAGTTTGTTCTTATCACAACTCCTCCCTTCCATAAATATAAATAGGGGTCTTCTCAGAAAAGACACCAGAAGTTATAACAAGAAGCAAGAGAGAGCTCGTGGATCAAACTCTGCAAATTTCTTCTACAAGTTTCAAGCTTCAAGTTCAAGAAATCAAGTTCAAGCACAAGAACGAAGAACAAATCAAGGTTCAAGTAGTACGAGTTCAAATCAAAGTTCGTGCTAGTTGAATTCAAGATCATCGTTCGTGACGACAACTACATATTCAAGATCAAGCTTAAAGACCCTTGAATTTATTTACTATTGAAAAGAAGAATAAGAGGATTCATAGAGATTGTAACACTCAAATATTTAAAATAAAATACTATGATTGTTATGATATTTTCGATCTTGATTTAATCTTCTCGACGTAAATTTATTGTCTTACATAGCGGTACTAGCTACATCCTTAAGGAGAAAGCAACATCTTAAAAATGTGCTAATCTTTTTAAAATGAACTAATTAAAAAATAGTGTCAATTTTCTGAAACGGAGGAAGTAACTAGTATAATATCAAAATATTAATAGTTGAAAATTTATTAGATATATCAATCTGGCTATGATCACTTCAAAGTTGAATTTTGAATTATTCAATTAGTTTGAATTATTGAATGTTGTAAAAACTTCATAAGAATGACATTTGATAATGTGAAGGGTCATCATATGAATTAAGACTCCATTACAGGTTCATTAGCTTTAAAAAGACTAATTTTATTTCTCTCGATTTGTGTGCGCAGTCCGGGCGTAAATCCGGAAAGTTTTTGTGTGAAAATATAAGAAATAATAAGTTTAGAGTTAAAATTTTGATTTTTGATTGGCTTTGGTCAACATATTGAGTAAACGGACTCGGACACGTGTTCTGACGGTCCCAGAAGGTCCGTAGTAAAATATGGGACTTAGGCGTATGCCCGAAATTAAATTCCGAGGTCCCTAACTTTAGTAATCAATTTTTTAAAGAAAATTATTATACTGAATTTTAAAGGAAATAAAGAAATGAATTAATGTTTGAAATCGTTGGTATCGGGCCCGTATTTTAGTTCTGGAGCCGGGTACATGTTTGTTATAATGTTTAAGTCCTATCTGTGAAATTTGGTGAAAATCGGAGTTCATTTGACGTGATTCGGACGCTCGGTTGAGAAAACAGTGAATTTGATGTGTTCTTGAGAAGTTCATGAGTTTTATTGCTAAATTGGTAGTTTTAGGTGTAATTTTTGTGACTTGATCGCACGAGCAAGTCCGTATGATGTTTTTGGACTTGCGTGCATGTTTGGTTTAGAGCCCCGAGGGCTCAGAGAAGTTTCGGGTAGGCTTCAGGATGTTTTGAACTTGTAAAATTCTACTGTCATAGCAGCTTCTGGTGCACTGACTTGTCCTTCTTCGCGATCACGAAGCTTCTCCCGCGATCGCGAAGAGTAAATGCACTGGGGGTCATTTTTGTTCTTCGCGAACGCGGGAGAAGCTTCGTGATCGCGAAGAGTAAATGCACTGGGGGTCATTTTTGTTCTTCGCGAACGCGAAGTCCAGGACGCGAACGCGAAGCACTGGTGGGGTACCCTCGCGAACGCAAGCTAACTTACGCGAACACAATGAGTAAATGGGCCTGGGGAGGGGACTCACACTTTCTCTACGCGAACACGATCATCTGGTTGCGAACGCAATGGTCACATGCTGCAAAGCATCGCGAACGCGTTTGACCCCTCGCGAACGCGAAGGCCACTGGGCTGTAATTCTTCGCGATCGCGACAGGTCCATCGCGAACACGATGAAGGCTTGTCCAATGATTTAAAAACATAATTAAAACGGGCAACAACTATTTTTCTCATATTTTCGAACTATGAAGACCTAGAGGCGATTTTCAACCAACAAGTTCATCACCAAAGTGTTGGTAAGCGATTCTAACTATTTTCTCTCGATTACCCAATTTTCATCACTTTTCAATCAACAATCAAGGGTTTTCATAGTAGAAATTGGGGGTTTGGGTAGAATTATGGTATTTTGCATAACTCTAATTTAGAGCTCGAATTGGGGTCGGATTTTGAAACTAACTACATATTCGGGCTCGGGGGTGAATGGGTAAACATAATTTGGTCCAAACTCCGAGTTTGGACCAAGCGTGCCCGGGGTCCGTTTTTAACCTTTTTTTAGAAAACTTAGGAAAATCATAATTTTGCATTAAAGTTAGTTCCTTTAGAACTAATTAATGATATAGAATTAATTATGATTAGATACGAGTGTGTTGGAGGTGAATTTGAAAGGAAAAGTTGTAATTGAGCAGTGAGTGGCATGCAGAAGGTAAGTGTTTGGCGTAACCTTGACTTGAGGGATTAAGAATACCCGACTTAGATGCTATGTGAAATTGCATATGTGTGGTGTATAGGTAAGGTGACGATTACCTATGCGCCACCAAATTGTCTGTTAAACATGTTCCCTTCCCCGTTTTCAATTTATTATATTTTTGTCTTAACTATTTCATGATTATTGATGCTTCCATGTCTACTTGTTTGTTAGATATTACCTCTCTTAATTGAAGGTATTAATTGTTCTTTAGCTTCATTGTGTCACATGAATGGTTGAGCTGGTTGTCAATGTTTTATATTACATTTCGATTGGTTTCGCTGTGAGTAATAATTGGTGAAGTTTCTTAATAGTAAAATTTTCTCTTTACATTTGTTGAGTCATAAATATTGTGAAAGACTCTGATTTAATTTGTGAAACCTTTATTATAAATAGTGGATGTGATTGTCTTGTGGGAGAGGGTTGCACGCCGCAACAAGGAGTAATAAGTGTGGACAGGTGGGATCGGGTTGCACGCCGCAAAAAGAGGAGTAATGGTGATATATTGAGGAGCAATAAGGGTGGAAAGGTGGGATCGGGTTGCACGCTCAACAAGGAGTAATAAGGGAGAATATCCATGTTTTACTGGTTATATGATAAGGACTGGAAAACTCACTGTTTTATTTTGTTGTTCCCACATTCTGTTTTTACCGTTATTTAAATTGTAACTTGGAAATCTTCGTAAGGATTGATTATAGCTGATATCTGAAAAGATAGCTGAGTTACTTAATTAATTACTACAAGTTTTTGTTTATTTAGTTTAGTATTTTCTTCTTGCTTTATTAAACAGTGTATACGGTTATATTATAAATGCCCCGCCGTAGCCTCGTCACTACCTTGTCGAGGTTAGGCTCGGCCCTTACCAGTACATGGAGTCGGTTGTAACAATATTTCACTCTGCACTTCTTGTGCCGATCCAAGTTCCGGTCAGAGTTGATTCTTTGAGCGGTAGCGTATCATTCGCACGGAGACACGAGGTAGATCTGCTGGCGTCCGCAGATTCCTGGAGTCTTCTCCAATTTATTCATTTACTGTTTTACATAGTTTCAAAACAGACATATATATTTTCTGTCAGCCAAATACTTGTAGTATTCTGTAGTAGTTCGTGAATTGTGACTCCAAATCTTGGGTAGCTAGATATTAGTAATCGTTTCGAGTTTCGTTTTATTATTTCGTACAATATTCTTGACATCATTTATTAGTTAGTATTAGATTTTCGCATATGTTTTGAACTGTTTACTTATTAAATAAATTTTTAAAGGAAATGGTTAGTTAAATTGTAACATTGGCTTGTCTAGAAAGTATGGTGTTAGGCGCCATCATGATCCCGCAGGTTGGGAATTTGGGTCGTGACAAGTTGGTATCAGATCCAGGTTGCCTAGGTCTCACAATTCACAAACAAGCTTAATAGAGTCTGAGGGATCGGTACGGAGACGTCTGTACTTATCTCTCAGAGGCTATAAAGTTAGGAACAAATTCATTTTATTTATACTATGTCGTGCGGTTCTTGTTATCTCGAATACTGATTGAACTCTTCTATTCTCTCACAGATGGCGAGAAATTACTTCTTCTTCCACTGACCAACACTCAGGTCCTCCAGTAGCAGCAACTCCTACTAGGGGCAGAGGCCGAGGCAGGGGCAGGACTCAGCCCATTTCTCAAGCAACAGCCCCAGCTGCGGAGCCCCAGTTGCGGAGCCCCAGGTAGAGATTGATAAGGGGGCTCCAACTCAGAGCGTTCCAGTGGGACCAGCTCAGGTCCCAGCAGGGTTTATTGCTACCCCGTTACTTTAGGATTCTTTGGTCTGACTAGTGAGCCTTATGGAGAGTGTAGTTGTGATGACCCAAAGGGTCATTTTACGAATTTAGACTCCACTATAGGCTTATTGGCCTTAAAAAGACTAATTGTAATCACCTCGATTTGCATGCGCAGTTGGGGCGTGAAACCGGAAAGTTTTTATGTGAAAATATGAGAAATAGAAAATTTTAGAGTTAAAAATTGGTTTTAGTTGACTTTGGTCAACATTTTGAGTAAACGAACCCCGATCTGTGTTCCTACGATCCCGCGAGGTCTGTAGTAAAATATGGGACTTGGGCGTATGCCCGGAATTAAATTTTGAGGTCCCTAGCCTTAGAAAATAATTTTTGAAGAAAATTATTTTGCTGGTTATTACAAGAAATAAAGAAATGAAATAATATGTGAAATTGTTGGTCTCTGTATGTATTTTGGTTCCGGAGCCCGGAACATGTTTGTTATGATATTTAAGTCCTATATGTGAAATTTGATGAGAATCGGAGTTGGTTTGACGTGATTCAGACGTCTAGTTGAAAAGTTAGGAATTTGAGTGTTCTTGAGAAAATCTTGAGTTTTGAGGTTAGATTAGTAGTTTTTGATGTTATTTTTATGATTTGATCGAGCAAGTCCGTATAATATTTTTAGACTTGCGTGCATGTTTCGTTTGGAGCCCCGAGGGCTCGTGTGAGTTTAGGATAGGCTACATAGTGTTTAGACTTAGAAAATTTTCTTACTCAGCTGATATCTGGTGTGGCAGACCTCTCATCTCCCATTTGCGAGATCAGGCTTCGCATTTGAGAAGTCCTGGGCCATCCCGAGATCTCGC
The DNA here is from genome assembly GCA_005239495.1 of Nicotiana undulata. NCBI lineage: Eukaryota > Viridiplantae > Streptophyta > Magnoliopsida > Solanales > Solanaceae > Nicotiana > Nicotiana undulata. Next base: position 8,346 of record ML258357.1, on the reverse strand, counting down.
AAATGCGAGATTTTTTGGCCGAAATTGCGAGGCACTGATATGTCGCAAATGCGACAAATTCATCGCATTTACGATGACTGCCAAAATTCGAAAGGTTCGCAAATGCGAACTCCTGTTAGCAAATGCGAGATCCGCAATAAGTTGAATCAGATTTTTGACGGGTTTTTCACCTCCTTTTCAATTCTCTCAAGCCCTAAACCTCCATAGGCGATTTCCCAAAGACCCAAACTTCTCCAAATCATTGGTAAGTGATCTCTAACTAATTCCTTTCAACCCTTAACAACTTTTAATAAGATTTCAACTTAGAATCTAGAGTTTTCATGGTGAAAATTGGGATTTTTGGGTAGAATGTAGGAGTTTCAAAACTCGGAGATTTAGACCTCGAATTAAGGTCGGATCCCAAAACCAATTGTATATCCGGGCTCAGAGAAGAATGGGTAAACGGGTTTTGGTCCAAACCTCGAGTTTAGACCAAGCAGGGCCGGGGTCGATTTTTGTATTTTGATAAGAAAACGTAGAAAAACCATAATTTTTCATTAAAGTTAATTCTTTTAGGCAATAATTGATGATATTGAACCAATTGTGATTAGATTCGAGCGGGTTAGAGGTAAATTCTAAAGGAAAAGCTGTGCTAGAGCAGTGATTTGCTTGTGGCATCGAGGTAAGTGCTTGGTTTAACCTTGACTTGAGGGAATAGGAATCCCCAACTTAAATGCTACGTGAAGTTGCATGTGTGTGGTGTATAGGTGAGGTGACGAGTATCTATGCACCACCAAATTATTAGTTGAACATGATCCCTTCCTTATTTCCACTTTATTTGATTCCTGGCTTAATTTTTTCATGATCATTGATCCCTCTATCTCTATGTCTACTTGGTTTCGTCTACTTGTTGTTAAGTATTGATTCAAGTATTTTGGAACTGTTGGTTGTTCCCTTGGTTTTATTGCGATACTTAAAGATTGAGTTGGATGACAGTGATATATATATATATATATATATATATATATTCAGGTTGGTTTCATTGTGAATTGATAATTGATGAAGTTTATGAGTTGTTCACCTTTCCGTTTACAATTGTTGAGACAAAAATATTGTGAAAGGTTTTGACCTGAATTGTGAAAATTTTCATAAATATAGTGATATGATATATCTAGTGAGAGCAGGTTGCACGCTGCAACAAGGAGAGATAAGGGTGGACAGGTGTGATCGGATTGCACGGCGCAACAGGAGAAGTAAGGGTGATATATATAGGGAGGAACAATAAAAGTGGACAGGTGGGAGCGGGTTGCGCGCCGCAACAAGGAGCAATAAGGGAGGACACTTATGTTTTACTGATTTTGAAATACAAAGATTTGAAAACTTGTTGTTTTACCTTAATATTCTTCATATTTTGCACTTACTTTTATTTTTAAAGTGAAATTTTGAAATTTGAAAACTTATGTAAGAATTGGTTATAGCTGAGACCTGGAAAAGGTGGCTGAGTTATTTTATTTGTTGCTATAGATTATTGTTTTGTTTAGTTTAGAATTTCCTTCTTGCTTTATTATACATTGTTCACAGGTTATATTATAAATGCCCCGTCGTAGTCTCGTCACTATTTCGTTGAGGTTAGGCTCGACACTTACTCAGTACGTGGGGTCGGTTGTAATGATACTACACTCTGCACTTTTTGTGCAGATCCAGGTACTGGCCAGAGTTAAGAGATTGTAGTAGTTGTCATCATTTACTCTAAGACACGAGGTAAATCTGCTGGTGTCCGCAGATTTCTGGAGTCTTCCGTTAATATTTAGATTGTTGTTTTACTTCTTTCGAAACAGATACATATTTCTTTCAGCCCAATTATTTATAGCATTCTTAGTGGTTCGTGAATTGTGACACCAGACCCTGGGTAGTTTTATGGACATATATTTAGTTCATGGTTCGACTTATTTATTCGGTTATTATTATTATTATTATTATTATTATTATTATTATTATTATTATTATTATTATTATTATTATTATTCATGAAATTATTTATCGGAAAGTATTAGATTCAGTTTAGTTTTAAATTGTTCTGTTATGAATAAGTAAACTTCAATCGAAAATAATTAAACAACTTCTAACATTGGCTTGCCTAGCAAGTGTGGTGTTAGGCGTCAACACGATCCTGTGGGTTGGGAATTTGGGTCGTGACAAGTTGGTATCAGAGCACTAGGTTGCTTAGGTCTCATAATTCACGAACGACCTTAATAGAGTCTAAGGGATCAGTAAGGAGACGTCTGTACTTATCTCTCAGAGGCTATCAAGTTAGGAACAAACTCCATTTTTATTTCAATTCTATCGTGCGATTCTTGTTATCTCAAATACTGATTGGACTCTTATATTCTCGCGCAGATGGCGAGAACACGTGCTAACTCTTCCGCTGACCAACAATCCGGTCTTCCAGCAACAGCAACATCTCCTACTAGGTGCAGAGGTCGAGGCCATGTCAGAGGCCGAGGCAAGAGCAGGACCCAGCCTATTTCTCAGACTACAGCCCCAGCTGCGAAGCCCCATATTGGGATTAATGAGGGGGTTCCAGCGGGACCAACTCAGGTCCTAGAGGGGTTTATTGCCACCCCAGTGTTTCAGGACGCTTTGGTCCGGTTAGTGGGCATTATGGAGAGTGTAGCGCAGACTGGCACACTCCTCATGTCAACGACCGCATCTCAGGCTGGAGGAGGGAATCAGACTCCTTTAACTCACACTCGTGATCATACCACTCCTCAGGTTCAAACCCCAGCAGCTAATTCGGTTGGGGTAATTCAGCCAGTCGTTGCAGCGCCACCTGTTGGTGGGGCGACTATGTCCACCGATGCTTTGTGGAGATTGGACAAGTTCATTAAGCTATTTCCTCTTCATTTTAGTGGGGATACTTCAGAGGACCCTCAGGAATATCTGGATAGTTGTCATGAGGTTCTACGGAATATGGGCATTTTGGAGACCAATGGGGTCGATTTCGCTGCTTTTCAGATGTGTGGTTCCGCAAAGAAATGGTGGAGGGATTACTTGTTGACTAGACCAGCTGGTTCACCTGCTATGACTTGGGATCAATTTTCGCATCTCTTTTTGGAGATGTTTTTGCCTGTTACTACTAGAGAGGAGAAACATCGTCAGTTTGAGCGACTTCAGCAAGGCAGAATGACTATGACCCAATATGAGAACTGCTTTGTGGATTTGGCTGGACATGCGATTCTTTTGTTGCCCACAGAGAGAGAGAGAGAGAGAGAGAGAGAGAGAGAGAGAGAGAGAGAGAGAGGATTTATTGAGGGCCTTGCTCAGCCCATCAGGTGGCCAAGGAGACAGGGACCGAGATTTCTTTTCAGGATGCGGCTAATGTGGCCAGGAGGGTTGAGACGGTTCTTGGGATGGGAGGTTAGGGGTTAGACAAGAGACCTCGCCATTCCGGTGGATTCAGTGGTGCCTCATCTGGAGGTGGGGTTTTATTTAGGAGAGGCCAGTCTTCCAGGCCATTTCACTCAGCACTTCAGGCTTCACATGGTACTTTAGGTGGCTGTGGTTCTTATACACCTCCTTGCGCTCAGCCAGTCTATAGTCCTACTTCAGCTCCTATTAGAGCACCTCCTCTACAGAGTAATTATCGAGGTCAGCCGGTTCGTCAGGGTCAGTCTTCATATTAGGAGGGATGCTTTGAGTGTGATGAATATGGGAATATTCGGAGAGCTTGTCCGAAATATTCAGGTAATCAACTTCAGTATCAGGGTTCTCGTGCTATAGTTCTGGTACCAGCTCCAGCACCACTTGTCCAGCCAACGG
>ML258356.1:44683-62711 GCA_005239495.1 Nicotiana undulata | reverse complement strand
CACACACTTGTTGTAGTTATCGGGGTTGTATATGTATTGGACCTAGCTGTGGTTCAGCTTGTTCCTACGGCCTTACCCCCTCTTTGTTATTGCATTCCGCATTTTCTTTGTTATTGTTGTTCGTTGGCTTGCCTAACCTCGCCGTTAGGCTCCATCACGACCTGGACCGGTTTTGGGTCGTGACAGAATAGTAGTATGTGCATATACAATTGAATTTTAATTTGACGTAGATATAATGTTAGTTTGGTTAGAGTACTGGTATAATGTGATGGTAGTTAAGTAACTAAAATAATAATAATGATATAATTACAATGAATACATATGCTTAGTTATATTATGGCTAATAAANGCTAATAATTATATTTATTTTAAAAATCTTGAGGCTTAAAAAATAACAAATGTTTGGATAAAAATATGTAAAATATATTTAGAAATTTATTAAGAATTAGGAAGCAAAAACAAATTGATTAGGAAAAAGGAGGGCCAAAATTGGTTGTCAACAGCTGCCCCTCTTTGACCGTGGACGATGAAAGAGTCTTCGGGCAAAGAAATTGACTTAATGACCAATTTTGTCCCGACTTGTAAATATGGATCGGAGTGTTGGAAGGATTATAAAAGGAAACTTGGAAGGCTTATGAATTGAAAAGAAAGAGTTATGGCTGAACTTTGATTTCTGAATCGCCTACTTTACCTCGGGTTTCACGAGGATCAGGACATATGTTGTTCTAGACTGATGGTGCTATAGAATAGGACTTAACGATTAATGTGAATCCTAAAATGTTGTCCTAGTGTCGAATTATGGAGACACCATGTGTCAGACACTAGACACTGGGAGCCATAAAAGAAAATATTTCGAAATAAGGATTTTGACTAAGATTTTGGTAGTCGAGCCGAACGGAAGCCGAAAATTGACCGCCGACTTTTGCTGGCGAGTCTGGTTTCCTCCCCAACAAATTGCCCTAGTTCGCTGCTTAGATATAGTTCCACGTTGTGTTGTATTTTCTGCTAAGCTCAACATACTAGGTAAAATTATTAGTAACGAGATATAAAAATGCCACAAGTCATAAAAATAATAATATAATAATAACAACAACAACATCAACAACAACAATAATAATAATAATAATAATAATAATAATAATAATAATAATAATAATAATAATAATAATAATAATAATAATAATAATTTCATTAAAGTGGAACCTCTAAGCCGTTAATTTATTATAAAATAAGTTAGGTATTTAAAAATTAATTCTTTCATCATGACTAATGAAATGAGGCTTTGAGCCAATGATTCATGTAAATGGTGCCTTTCAGCGATGACTTATGAAAATGAAACACGATTGATAAAAATGATGCATTTAAGCCAATAATTGATGAAAATGAGACATTTAAGCCAAATGATGATGCAATTAAGGCGTTTAAGCCAAATGATTGATGAGGCTTTCCAAGCCAAATGATTTAAGGTAACGAAAATATTTGAGGTGCATTTGCAAGGCGATTGTGTGGTACATTTAAAAGTAATGATGCAGTATATTTGAAAGCATTTGCGTTGCGCATAAGAAATGATATAGTGCTTTTTGAAAGCATTTGTGCGGTGCATTTGAAAGCAATAGTGCAATGCATTTGAAAGAATTTATGTTGTTCCTTTTGTAAGCAATAGTGCATTCGAAAGCAATTGTTCAATGCATTTGAAGCATTTTTGCGGTGCATTTGAAGTATTGGTGCAGTGCATTAGCGGTGCATTTAAAAATAATGGTGCGGTGCATCAATGTGCAAGATATTTAAAGCCATGTGCGATGCAGTTTGCATTTAAAAGGTTAATGACTGCGAAGTAATGACAATCAGTGTATTAAAAAATATCTTACAATCTCAAAATTGGATTTTAATGATCATCATCATTCAAGAAGTGTAGTTTCTTATAAAGTATTATAAAGAAATTCAAACCGCTCGATGAATGGTCCTGGTAATTATACTCGTTATTGATTTTTCTGCTTCTGCTATCTTGAAAATCTGCATTCAAAGAAAAATTGTGAGTTTTTAGGGGGGCGGTTGATTCGTGTTGACTTTGACGCTCTGGCCTTTGATAATCTTGCGCTTCCACACTTTGTTTGGACTTGCGACCTCCGCCCAATACTGAATCTTGGCGAATGAATAGTTAAGAAGTTTTTTATAAAAATCAATTTTAATAAATAAAATATGCATAAATATATAATTTTTAAATAAATAAATAAAGTTTTTGCCGGACTCTGCACAGTGACATGCTTGCGAAACAAAGTGAACGTCCTCATCTGAAATCCTGTCATTTGTCTTGCTTGACCATCATTTGCCAATGACAAATGCCTTCAAAACTGCCCCAGTTTCCGACTTAGGGGAAATAATATTTTTTATTATAATGAGACCGAACCCACAGGGCTGCCTATGTATCCCCTCTTAAACAGGAATCAGGTCAAACGTAGTTCATTTACATTAAGAAGCACTACAAAGAAAAGAAAGAGGTTGCCACATATGCCTCTAGATGTAGTTTCTCTTGACTGCATCTGCGTTGATGGGCTTGGGCCATACTTCACCATCCATTTCTGCTAGAATCAGTGCCCCTCCAGTCAATACCTGATGCACCATGTACGGACCTTGCCAATTTGGTGCAAACTTTCCTTTAGCTTCATTTTGGTGTGGGAATATGCGCTTCAAAACCAATTGCCCTGGTTTGAACTGCCTTTGTTTCACTTTCTTGTTGAAGGCTCTGGCCATCCTGTTTTGATAGAGTTGGCCATGGCAAACTGCATTCATTCTCTTCTCATCAATAAGCATTAGTTGTTCATACCGATTCTTGACCCATTCTGCATTGCTCAGCTCGGCTTCCTGGATGACCCTCAAAAATGGTATTTCAACTTCCGCGGGTAATACAACTTCAGTTCCATAGACTAGAAGATAAGGTGTTTCCCCAGTTGATGTTCTGACTGTAGTTCGATATACAAGGAGAGCAAATGGTAGCTTCTCATGTCAATGCCTGTAGTTATCAATCATCTTCCGCAATATCTTCTTGATGTTCTTGTTGGCTGCTTCAACGGCTCCATTCATCTGAGGTCGGTAGGGGGTGGAATTTCGGTGAGTAATCTTGAACTTATCACATATTTCATGCATCAAATCACTATTGAGATTAGCTCCATTATCTGTAATGATTGACTCAAGAATTCCAAATCGGCAAACAATGTTGTTGCGGACAAAGGCTGCTACCACCTTCTTTGTAACCGACTTGTAAGAAGAAGCTTCTACCCACTTTGTAAAATAATCAATAGCTACCAAGATAAATCTATGCCCATTCGATGCGGCAGGCTCAATAGGGCCAATGACGTCCATGCCCCAAGCTGCAAATGGCCAAGGAGAACTCGTCACATTGAGTTCAATCGGTGGGACTCGAATCAAATCTCCGTGAATCTGGCATTGATGACATTTCTGTACAAAATGAATGCAATCTATTTCCATGGTCATCCAAAAGTAACCTGCTTGCAGAATTTTCTTAGCCAAAGTAAGACCATTCATGTGAGGCCCAAATGTCCCTGCATGTATCTCTTCGATCAACTTGGTTGCTTCTCTGGCATCTACACACCTCAACAGTCCTAAATCTGGGGTCCTCCTATATAGGATTTTGCCGTTTAGGAAAAAAAGATTTGCCAATCTCCTAAGTGTTCGCTTCTGGGTACTGGTTGATCCTTCAGGGTAATCCCTTGTGTTGAGATACCTCTTAATGTCATAATACCACGGTTCTCCGTCTGGCCCTTCATCCACATAGAAACAGTAAGCTGGCTAATCTTGCACATTCACCTTGACGGGATCTATGTAGTTCTTATCTGGATGTTGAATCATGGAAGACAAAGTTTCCAAAGCATCTGCGAACTCATTTTGAACTCTTGGAACATGCTTGAAGTCCACCTTGATAAACTTCTTACACAACTCCTTTACACAATGTAAGTACAGTAGGATTTTTGTGTTTTTTGTATTCCATTCGCCTTGTACTTGATGAAGCAGCAAGTCTGAATCACCTATAACCAATAACTCTTGGATGGTCATGTCAACAACCATTCTAAGCCCAAGTATACAAGCCTCATATTCTGCCATGTTGTTGGTGCAGGGAAACCGAAGTTTCGCGGAGATTGGATAATGTTGTCCAGATTCTGAAACTAGCACTGCTCCAACTCCAACTCCTTTGAAGTTTGCAGCTCCATCAAAGAACATTCTCCAACAAGAATATGCTTCTGAAATGTCTTCTCCAGCGAACAATACCTCTTCATCTGGGAAGTACGTCCTAAGTGGCTTGTATTCTTCATCCACAGGATTTTCTGCAAGATGGTCAGCCAGAGCTTGTCCTTTAATGGCCTTCTGAGTAACATACACGATGTCAAACTCACATAGCAAAATCTGCCACTTCGCCAGTTTTCCTGTAGGCATAGGTTTCTGAAAGATGTACTTGAGCGGGTCCATTCTGGAAATGAGATAAGTGGTGTATGCTGACAAGTAGTGCCTCAACTTTTGTGCAACCCAAGTTAAGGCGCAACAAGTGCGTTCCAACTAAGAATATCGTGCTTCATATGGTGTGAACTTCTTGCTCAAGTAGTATATGGCTTGCTCCTTCCTCCCAGTTGTATCATGTTGCCCCAAAACACATCCAAATGCATTATCTGCTACGGACATGTATAACAAGAATGTTCTTCCAGGTTCTGGAGGTACCAGCACCGGCGGGTTAGATATATATTCCTTGATCCTATCAAAAGCTCGTTGACATTCCTCTGTCCATTTGGTAGTGGCATCTTTCCTCAGCATCTTGAATATCGGCTCACAAATCACTGTTGATTGGGCTATGAAATGACTGATGTAGTTGAGGCGACCAAGGAAGCTCATCACGGCCTTTCGATTCTTTGGAGGTGGCAGGTCTTGGATAGCCTTTATCTTTGAAGGATCTAGCTCTATGCCCCTTCTACTTACAATGAAACCTAATAATTTCCCCGCTGGAACTCCGAATGCACATTTTGCGAGATTCAGCTTCAAATTGTATCGCCACAACCTATCAAAGAACTTCTTTAGGTCTACCAAGTGATCTGAACTCTTCCGTGACTTGATGATGACATCGTCCACATAAACCTCAATCTCTTTATGGATCATGTCATGGAAAATAGTTGTCATATCTCTCATATATGTAGCACCTGCGTTCTTGAGTCCAAAAGGCATCACCCGATAACAATACACCCCCAAGGTGTGATAAAGGCTGTCTTCTCAGCATCATCTTCGTCCATCAAAATCTGGTGGTAGCCGGCAAAACAATTAACAAATGACTGTAATTCATGCTTTGCGCAATTATCAATGAGTATGTGAATATTCTAGAGTGGGAAATCATCCTTCGGGCTAGCCTTGTTGAGATCCCAAATAATCCACACATATTCTGATCTTCCCGTCCTTCTTTTTCACTGGTACTATGTTGGCCAACCAGGTGGGGTACTTTGTGACGCGGATGACATTTGCATTAAATTGCTTAGAGACTTCTTCTTTGATCCTCAAACTTAAGTCTGTTTTGAATTTCCTTGTTTTTTGCTTTAACGGGGGACAAGATGGATCTGTTGGAAACTTATGTGAAACAATATTAGTGCTTAAACCAGGCATGTCGTCATACGACCAAGCGAACACATCTATGTATTGTCTCAAAAGATCCACATATTCCTCATTTTCAGATGGTGCCAAATAGACACTAATTCTTGTTTCTTTTATAGACTCTGAATCCCCCAAATTTATTAGCTCAGTTTCATCCAAATTCGGTTTTGACTTGTTCTCAAACTGTTCAAGTTCTTTAGTTAATTCTGCAGGCGACATATCTTCCTCATATTCTTCAAGATCTTGCTTGTTACTTTGTTCACTTGTTTCATTGCATGTCAAATTCATGTTGTAGGCATTTTTATTTGTTTGTTTGCTGAAAAATAGAAAAGAAAGAAAATTAATAAAGACAAAATGTAAAACAAAAAGTTGATTCAGATTTTGCATTTAAGCTTCCAAAAGATCGAGGCAAAAACATAAAATTCATAAACACGATTCAGGACTCAATTTTGAATCGTGTTGTCAAAAAAGCACTAATACAATCCATCTACCAAGACTCCCGGTGAATCGGGGACGGGGTACAAGTCAAATTGTTCAAAACATCTCCAGGTGCAGCATCACAAATAGTTGGCGGTTTGGTGCAATCTTTCAGAATCACGTTGCAATCAGCAATGAACAGGTTACTGACTTCTTCACGAGGTCCTTTTCGACATCTTCCTCTAGTTCATGAATAGTAACTATCTTGGGGAATGACTGGCTTAGCGGCGGGATAGGCTGTGGCAGGACAATGTCACCTTTCTTCTTGTGACCAGCTCCCGAGACTTCTTTTGGAGTGGGTTCGTACCCTAGGCCATAAGTGTTGTTCTGCCCTAGTAACTGAATTGGCTCCACTATTCCATGCAACCTTGCTCCAAGTCCTCGACCAGGCTCGAAACCGTTCTTCAACATTTCGGATGCCATCATCATGAGCACACTTGGAAACTTTACCTCTTTACCTCGAGTAGCAATCACAATTTCTTCGATGTGGAAAATGACTCCATCAAGTCTCTCCATACTTTCAATGAGAGGGATTGAATTCCAGGGGTAAATGGGATTGCTTGCTTCTCCATGAATCACAACTTCCTGGTGATTCCACACAAACTTCATGTTCTGGTGCAAAGTGGAAGGGACCGCGTCGGCCATGTGAATCCATGGCCTTCCCAATAACAAATTATAAGTAGCAGATATGTCCAACACCTGAAATTCAATGATAAACTCCACGGGCCCGATTTGTAATGCTAAGTCAATCTCACCGATAGCGCTCATTTGCGCTCCATCAAAAGCTCTAACATTCACATGACTTTCACGAACTTTTCCAATATCAATTCCCAGAGTTTTGAGGGTAGTGAAAGGACATATGTTGAGTGCCGAACCATTATCAATCAAAACCCTAGAAACAAACTTGTCCCTGCACTTGACAGTGAGGTGTAAAGCATTATTGTGACTTAGACCTTCAGGTGGCAATTCATCCTCATGAAAAGAAATCTTGTGGGCTTCTAGAATTTGGGCTACCATAGTTTCCAAATGGTCACTAGTTGTCTCGGCAGACACATATGCTTCATTGAGCACTTTTACTAAAGCATTCCTGTGGCTCTCAGAACTCATCAACAATGACATGAGGGAAATTTGAGCCAGCGTCTTCTTCAGTTGGTCTACAACAGAGTATCCGCTACATTGCATTTTCCTCCAAAACTCTTCTGCTTCAACTTCTGTTACGGACTTCTTCTGGTTGTTTTCCTTACTTGAAGTACCTCGTGATGCTTCTTCAGGAATATAACATCGTCCGGATCTCGTCATACCTGCAGCAGCAGCTTCTACGACTAATTTTGCCTTTCCTTTGTTCCTTACATCAGCCTGATAGTCCCAAGGAACTGCTTTGGTGTTGAATGAGGGTGTCTGAGCAACTGGAGCCATGATCCTGGGCTTCGGAGGGAGTACTTCTACCTCGATTGGTGCTCGACTTGCACTGTGATGATAGGAGCAATAAAGGCAGATGACACATCCTTCTTCTCATCTTTAACTGGTACAATAGTTCCTTCCAAATTCCAATCTTCATCAATAGATATCATGTTAACATCGGTATCATCATGATTTGGAAGAGGGTTGTTGTTCACGTTCGGGGGAGATCCCTTAAGCTGGATGGTTCCTGTTTTGATCAACTCTTCAATCTTATCTTTGAGAGTAAGGCAATTTTCTATGTCATGTCCAGTCACACCAGGGTGATATGCACAATGCTTGGTCCCGTCATACCATCCTAGAAGAGGGTCGGGAACTCTTCCCGGGACTGGTTGGAGTACACCTGCAGCTCTCAACCTTTCATACAACTGGGCTAAAGGTTCATCTAGGGGTGTATAGGTTTTAGTTAGTTTTCTTTCAAAGCTCGGGCGAGGTCTAGGTGCGTTTGGGCGGTTTTGTGATTGGTAGCGTGGTTGAGATGGATATGCGGGTTAGTAGTGTGATGGATTCTGGTATGTGGGTACTCGGGGTGGATAATAGGTTGGTTGGGTATTATAAACAGGATAAGGAATGGATGAAGGCTGGTAATAAGGTTGAGGGGTTTGGGTGTATGGGCTATAGTATGAAGGTTGGGGTAACGGGTTTTGGTAGGTTAACATTTGGTTAGGCCTACGATCTTGGACGGTCATAACATCGGATACTTCTTTCTCCTTCTTCTAACTTGCTCCTCCAATAGTTCCTGACTGGATTGCCTTACTCGTTTCTTGTAATGCTGCCAAGTTCGTAATCTTTCCTGATTTGAGACCTTCCTCTATAACGTCTCCCATCCTAACAACTTCCGAGAATTTCTGCCCCAACATGCTTATCAATCTCTCATAGTATGTTGCATCCGTTTGAGATCTAATGAAAGTAGTTGTCATCTCATCCTCTCCCATCGAGGGTTGGACTCTTGCTGCTTCTGCCCTCCATCTTATGACATACTCTCTAAAGGATTCTGTTGTTTTCTTCTCCAACGTCATCAAATAGAATCTATCTGGGTTGGTCTCGGTGTTAAATCTGAATCTGTCCATGAATTCTTGCGCCATGACACTCCAACTGCACCATCTCTGTGAGTCTTGACTTGTGTACCAATCAAGGGCTTCCCCTGTGAGACTCCTTATAAAAAGCTTCATCCTGATAGCTTCATCCTTTCCCACTCCAACTAATTTATCACAGTATGACCTCAAATGAGCTCGTTGGTTTCCTTTTCCATCAAACATGTCAATTTTTGGTACTTTGTATCCCGATGGTAAATCAACATCGGGATGAACACATAAATCCTCATACTCCAAACCTTCCATACTTCTAACAGTTTTCAGACTTTTGAATGCTTCCTTCAACTCACGGATCTCCTTCGCCACATACTCATCAGCTTTGGCCCTTATTTCTCTTTCTGTTTCTGGATACTGATACACTTCAGAGTGAAGTTGGTGAGGTATAGGGGTAGTAAAAGGTTGTGCTTCCTCTACATATACTGGCGGCACATGCTGCATGTTAGGAATAGCGACGTGTGTCATCGGTATGTGTTGGGTTACACGGTGGTTTTGGGTGAGCGGGGTGCTTTGTGCTGGTGGTGGTTGGGAAACATATGATGTGGTAATAGTCGATGGGTTAGCTAGTTGCTGGTTAGGATGTGCGTTAGTGGATGTTGGATTGGTGTTGTGGATTGGAGGATTTGGTTGAAGGTGTTCAGGGAGAGGTTAGTCAAAAGATGGGAAAGGTGGTGGGACATCTGCTCTTGTCCTTTCTCTGGGAAGTGGTGTGTTGAGGCTGATAGAAAGATTGGTGTGGTTCCGAAGTCGCTCGATCTCCCCTTGCATGTCAGCCACTTGTTGCGACAACTGGGCGTTGTGCTCATCACGAACGGTAACCTCCCTTTCTCCCGAAGCCTCAGGTTCGTCTCGTTGAACAGTGACAAGTCCCAAGCCTATCTGATTAGATGTGTTCGAACCAATCATGTTGGAAGCTGCTCGTGCCTTGGATCTTGTGAAGTATGGGTGTTCAGCCAGTTCGCAGTCAACACAAATCAACCTTGGGGAGTAATAAAATAGAAAACCTTTTGTAAAAAACACAAAAAAAAATAATGTTAGTAAGTGGTGATTAATTTTAAAAAGCAAGTATATCCCATAACAAGCAAATCACGTAGTGAATAATATGTCAGGCCTTGATAAGCGTATCCTAGTTTGCAAGGGACCTCTTTGTGCCAGAGGTAGGCCTAGCAAAAATTGAGAGATAACACACCATTATATATCATTCCATTGCTCCTTAATTAGACAACCCCAAAAACTTTCATTGATGATTCAAACTTAGTACATAAATGAAAAACAAACATCATAACCTTAGTCTAAGACGATTAAAATGGCATAGCCTTAATTGAAATAAAGATTACAAAGTAGCTCTAATCTAATTGACTGAGGATAATTCTTCATCGCCCCTTAGCCTCTTTGCTGCTCTTATCGCCTCGTCGATTTTCTGGCGATTCTTCACAAGATAAACCATGGCTAACATTCCTCCTTCGTCGAGTCCTTGGCAATAGCATTCTATGAATTTCTCCTCGAGGTCTCCATCCAAATCCTTGAGTCTTTGCTCAATTTTTACAGCTTGTCGTTTCCACGCTTATATTTGTTGCTTCTGCATTTCATCTCGTTGTCTCAACATTTCAATCTCTTTGTTGTTCTTCTCATGCTGCTCCTTGTGCTTTGTTTCATCCTCTGACACCCTTCTTTTTAACCAACGGTACTTAATTTCAGCCTCAGCTGCCTTGTCTTTAATCCGGCCTCCCATATTAATCCCTCTTGTGACAGAACCTTCAAGATTGGCAAGCAACCATTCTGGGTAAAAAATGTCGCACCCAACCTGGTACCTATCTGGTGAAATTGTATCCTTGATCATAGCTCTCTTGTTTTTCCACATTCTGAGAATTTCTTTCGCAAAAGTAATCTTATCATTATCATAGTCAATTCGATAATTATCCATGTTATCAACTTGCGGCATGACTTGTGTTCTTCCGGCTTGTCTCATAACTCGCAGTGGAGCATATGGTTGAAGTCCTCGAAGCCCGATGAGAACCAAGTAAGGTAGAAGTTTTCCCCGGATTACAAAATTCTTAAAAGGATACCAAGAAAACATCCATTGAATTGTGGTATCATTCAGCTTGCTAAATAACTTGCCCCATCCTCTAACACTATTTGGACACTTGAATGGAGCCACTGGGATCGTGTATGAAGTGATATGATTAGCACCATTTTGCTTGTAAAGCTCTTGACTTCCATTGATCTTTTGGAGATTCCCCATAAACCACAACTGAAGCAACAAATTACATCCCTCAAAATGTTTGAATCCCTTCTTGCAAAGACCCAAAGCTCGATATATATCTGCAACAACCATCGACACTATGGTGTATGGCTTTCCATCAATGCCATTAACTAATGCATCAGTAACCATGACGAGTTGGGTGTGAATCTCCTGTTTTGATCCTCGGGTAAATACTAGGAGCCCGAGGAAACAAACCGAAAAAGCGAATACCCTCTTTTCACTCCAAGAAGCGTGTGAAGTGAACACCTCTCGATGTCGTAGAAAATCATCTGAACGGCCAAAGATGTCGAACAGATAATCAAGGGGTATCTTGGATTCTTTTAAATGCTCTAGCCCAATTTCTTTCTCGAAACCAAACTTTTCAAGGAATTCTTTTCTCGAGGGACTCTTTGGAATAATCATGCAAGCGTTTTGCCAAGAATGTCTACCTTTCCATAGAAAACTCACATTTTCTATGAAGCCTCCAATTTCCTCTAACAATGGAGTCATCTCATTTTCCCCAAATCTGAATACAACCCTTTTCTTTATCCCAAAAGGTGAAAGCTGCCTCAATAATTTCCCTACATGATGTGACTTCCATAAGTAACGGCAGATGACCCAGCTTCTTTCGCACTTCGGATTGTGCATTTTCTCCCAAGTTTCTCCACCATACCTTTAGTTTTGGAGGGATGTCCAACACAATGCCAATCTTTGGGTAAACAACTTGATTCATGATTTCCTGCATCACAAAAAGGTTAATCCTACCCGATTCCCCTTTAGGAGTAAATGGTCCACATAATTAGTGTGTTTTATCTTTCAAATAATGCACACAAAGGATGAATACGTGTCACTCGGGGTTATAAACCCGCTTGGACATTTGGATAAGTCCAACTAATGGACTTAATACACCTAGGGTATTAAGCCTCCTAAGGTTGCGTGATGCATGCCCCCTAAGAAAAGTTTTGGTTTAGCTCTATCCTAGGTCGGCTAAGAGTAGGTTTTCTAGACTGGTCTTCTCCCAAGCGGACGACTTGAGAGTGGAAAGTCGTGACTCTCGATTGCACCGCTGATCAACTTACCCACGAACTTTCCCCTAAAAGGTATTTTGAAAAAGTGCACGGCCGCAAACCACGTAACCGCTAGGTGTGTATTTAGTGTGAATTTTCCAAAAGTGGAGGAAGTGAAAACGAAATGAACAGTTTATAAAAAATAGTAATAACAGTTTACAAAAAAATGACCATTTTCAAATAAGGCAACAAAAAAGAAAAAACATTCACAAAATTACAAAAGCCATTTTTATTAACCTAAGTTTGTTATGGTTTAAGACCTAAAGTCCCCAGTAGAATCGCCAAGCTGTTATACCCTATTTTAACCGGGTCAAATTAGAGTATAACATATTGGTAATTCTGAGATTTAATTAATTAAAGAGAGTCGCCACCTAATTAACTCTAAGGTGAATTAGGACACCTATTTTAAAAGTTTAAGTTAAACTCTGTTTTATGGTCTTAACCTAAAGATTCTACGTAAGGGTCTTAATTATTTTTAAGGGAAGGTTCTTAAAGCACCCTTTAAAATTCGTTAATATCAGTTAACCAGCCAAACTTAGGTTAATAAGCGTTTAAAGAATTGAACAAAAAAATAAAAAAATAAAAATTAAGGTATTTACAATATAACTTATAATTGAGTAGTTTAAACTTTAAAAATATTATTAAGTAAGTATGTATTTGGAAGCAAGTTACTGTTCTTTTTTTTTTCTTAGAAAAATATATTTGTCACTAACCGCAAGAAAAGTTATTATTTTTTATTTGTCAACAAATTTGACTGAAGGTCAAAAAATGTGTAGAACTCAGTTCAAAAGCTACTTTGTCAAACAAAGAAAGTTTTAGTTGCTTTTCTTAAGTAAAAAAAAAACGTACCAATATTCTAGGTGATTAATCTCTAAGAAATTCTTGGTTAGTAAGATATTTAGCCAAATCACAATTATAAGTTTTTACGATAAAATTCATCATCAATAATAAAACAAACCCCAAACAAAATTAAATCACATAAACTAAAAAATATAGACAACATAAGTAAAGGATAATGAAAGCCGCTATAGGCGATCCCAAGCGAATTTTGCTTGTTTTCTTCTTGTCCAATGCAATTGAAGAAGACAAGTCGGGATAACTCTTTGCGGGTAGGAAGAGTCTTGCTTTAAGACTCCATGTCGTTCCAAGTGTACATGCAAATAAAAAGTAGAGAATAAAGATTAGTAAAAAATAGTCTTAAACTTATAGTGTACGACATGAGTAAAATAATCATAGAAGTCTTTCCGTAAAGCTTATTAGCTTTCATATTGTCAAAAAGCATTTCAGGCTTGCAGGCTTCTTTCATATCAGACAATAGAATTCCAAATGAAACTTTTAGCATCAAGCCTTAGCGAAAAAGTTTTCAAACAGTAAGTTGCTACATAAATCTACATAAAAATTTACGTCCAGGTGATTAAACTGACAGGGGTCAGAGTTTAAGAATACACTTCTGCTAAACAATAAATTATTAGGCAAGCTATACAACAACATTTCTTTCTAACTCAAACTAACACTATTTTAAATAGAACAAATACTTAACACGACTTAATGTTATTCTGCCACATAAAATCGGTCATTTGACCAGATCATAAGCCATATGTATTCATAACATAATGTCAAATGAAACTACAATTATTTATTAGCATGGATTCTAACAGATATTTTAATAGTATCTTATGCATATACACATATATTTCAAATTGGTACTACCACTTTCTTGAACATACAATTTGTGGAATGTACGCAAAATCAATCTATAGCTAAGATAAAACAGGTTTAATCATGAACTAGAATAAGATTTTTTTTTTAAGTATACAAACAGTAAATGAACATGGTTTCCATCTAAAGGTTTAAACTTGTAATGAATCCTAACAGCTAGAGAACATGTTGCCTTTCTCCATACACTCACACATAGATTCCTAAGTCATGATTTTGGAAGAATTTTAAGGCCTGAATCTCTACTGCATAAGAACTAAAAAATATACAAAACACAAGATAAAACCTATAAAACATTTATAAATGATAAAACACCTCTCCACCACCAATGCTTGATTATATTTATTTGGGTCATTGTAAATACTAAATGGTAAATCTTGCTATTACTCAAATAGATTAAAACCTTAGCTGTAGTATTTCCGAAGACGCATTAATATTTTAAAGTAAAAAGAAATACTAATAACAATTGGTTATACGCAACTATGTTCCATATATGATCTCAAACCAAATATATTATACATTATTTGAACATGATTTATTTTTATTCTTATTACATGATAGATAGTGTTTATTTTAGAGTTAGATGCAAGTTTTGTTGCCAAACAACTAAATTTAAAAAGAAGAAGAGTAAGTGTAACATTTCACCAAAAAGTTAGTCTAACAAAGTCAAACTTGGAGAAAATGCTAGTTTGATACAAATGGCTAAAAGAAATTTAGAACTTGTGATTTACTATGAATACGCTTCTATATTCCTAGTTAGTTTGAAAATAGAAGCATTTTATGAATATACTTCCTGAGTGACCCGACAAAATTTTTGTACATGATTCTATACAAAGGAGCAACCAAACCACCAAACCATAATTTTTCATAAATAGAATAAGATGGGACTAACACATGATTCTACTGAATAAGAAAAATCGACATACTTTATACTTAATAAACAAATAAAGAACGATTAAAAACTTAGAAGGGATAACTGACCTTTTGTGGTGCAGGAACTGGAGCGTGTCAAAAGGGTCTATTTTCTCGGCTACCTCGAACTGTACTGAACTCCAAAAGAACGAATCGAACGGCTATCGGACTTCAGAAAAGGAGAGAATAACTCAGTTTTGATTTCGTGAAACTAGTATATAGACTAAAGAATTTTCAAGGGAGGTAAAGGTAAGACAGTAGTAGTAGTAGAAGATTTTTAGGCGGCCAAGAACCTCTGCCAAAAAAAAACTCTAATGGTTGGTATTTATAGGGACGAGTTAGGGTTACTCTAGGGCTAGTTTGGGCAGGATTTTTAGGTTCAAAGTCGAGTCAAGGGACGTTCGAATTTGAACGTTGAGTGGTCTTTCATGGCAGATCCAATTCGAGGAGAATGAAAGAGAGATAATGGAAAATTCAGAGAGCTAAGACCCCAAAATAATTAAATTAGAGTATACCTCTTGATATGGTAGAGATACGCCACAGATATTGCCCAAAAATGGAGATATTATCGACTGCAATGTGAGGATTTGATTCGCTTTGGGGCGAAAAACGGTAAGGCGTCTGCAAACCAGCAAAAGTGAAGGTGAAAAGCAATCTTCTTTGCTCGAAATAGGCACGCGAGGTTCTGGTCTTGGGAGGTGGAGGACAAAGCTTAGTTAAAAATGGAGATAGAGCCAAATTTGGCTCTGCCGTCGCAGAGAAAGAGAGGAAGAGAGAAGTTAGGAAATGGCTAGGGTTTCATAGTTAAAATCATATTGGCCTTAGGATTAGAGATTGATGGTTGAGATTATTCTAAAAGTTATATAAAAAGAAAAAGGAAAAGAAAAGAAATATCAATACTAATTTATGTGATTTTCTAGACTAAAAGGGGTATAGGGTGATGCTTGCAACGTAAAAGGCTAATTTTAGGCAAATATTTAATACCGTTAATTAGAAAAAATGTGGGCACCTAAAATAGTGTGATTTGAACCCCTTTTTACGCAAATTAATTGAAAACAATTAAGGTAATTAAATATTATAGTTTTATTTGAACACCATAAATAGTTTTGATTTGAATATTATATTTTGAATTAAGTATTATAGTGTTGAATGGAATATTGTATTTTTGAAATGAATATTGCAGTTGCAAAATGGAATGCTATACTTTTTTCAAAATTGAATATTGTAGTTCATATGAAATACCATAAGTATAATAGTAGTTTTTTTATTTATCAATATTTATATGTATACTATTAGTTTAATGGAATAGTAGTATGTGCATATACAATTGAATTTTAATTTTACGTAGATATAATGTTAGTTTGGTTAGAGTACTGGTATAATGTGATGGTAATTAAGTAACTAAAATAATAATAATAATGATATAATTACAATGAATACATATGCTTAATTATATTATGGCTAATAATTATATTTATTTTAAAAATATTGAGGCTTAAAAAATAACAAATGTTTGGATAAAAATATGTAAAATATATTTAGAAATTTATTAAGAATTAGGAAGCAAAAACAAATTGATTAGGAAAAAGGAGAGCCAAAATTGGTTGTCAAAAATGCCTACTGTATTTCATCATATTCTATCATAAGTTATTATTGCTGGACCTTAGTGAGTATCGAGTCGACCTCTCGTCACTACTTCTTCGAGTTTAGGCGGGATACTCACTGGGTACATATTTGTTTATATGTACTCATGTTGCACTTTCTTTTCTTTTCTGTACTTGATTGTATAAGTCCGGAGGCTGGCACGTCTGACTATCAGGCCGGTGTTGGATATTGATAGCGTGGTCATACTTCACGGTGAGCTACTTTCCCGGCGACTTCCTAGCAGCACCCTGGAGTTCTTTTGTTATATTTCTCTGTCCATGTCATTCAGACGGAGACTCTGTATATATTGTAGTCGTTGTATATTCAGTAGTTGCCCATGACACTCGTGACACTAGTTCCTGGCACACACGCGGTGTATATTTTTGGGGTTTTGGGATGTATATCTATGTGTACGTATTATTTCGGCTTTGTATCTACTATGAATTTACCTTCACTTAAGGCTGGTATCATGTTAGTTGTTATAAACTGGTAATCTTTGACTTGTTTAATTAGATGGGAAGGGTATCACTTAGTGTAAATTGTGTTGGCTTGCCTAACCCCGCTGTTGGGAGCCATCACGACTGGGGTTAGGATCTTTGATCGTGACAACGTGGTATCAGAGCCCTAGGTTCACGAAAGTCTCACGAGTCACGGGCAGGCCCAGTAGAGTCTTGCGGATCGGTACGGAGACATCTGTACTTATCTTCGGGAGGCTATGGGGTGTTAGGAAACTTCCCATTGTTCATATCCTGTCGTGCAATATATGATGTACTCAAACTTATTCTTCTATTTCTCTCACAGATGGTGATGACGCGTGCATCCAATGTTCCTGGTCCGGGAGAGGCCGCTGCCCCGGCTGCCCAAGGTCGGGGTAGAGGCAGGGGCAGAGCACCTGCTGGAGGCAGGGGACGAGGGCGTCGCAGAGCTACGCCAATGGCACCACCAGAGGACCCTATTATGGAGGAGCAGGGTCATACGTGGAGGTTTTGTCCCAAGTATCGGGGCAAGGCAGTGCAGCAGAGTTATCAGCCTAGGAGTTCAGCACCAGCAGTTCGGCCGCCTCGAGGTGAAGGACAGGTCGGCAAGGGTCGTCCTAGAGGGAGAGGCCAGTTAGGAGGAGGTCAGTTAGTTCATGTTCACTTTGGGGGAGTTCAGTCTTCAGGAGCCTCACCCAAATTTTATGCCATTCCGGCCAGATCGGATGCAGTGGCCTCAGACGCCATAATCACATGTATTATCTCAGTATGTGGTAGGGAGGCTTCGGTACTATTTGATCCAGGGTCCACGTATTCATATGTATCCGTACTATTTGCTCATTTTCTGGATATCCCTCGTGAGTCCTTGTGTTCTCCTTTATATGTGTCCATTCCTGTGGGTGATTCTGTGGTGGTAGACCGGGTCTACCGGTCTTGTGTGGTCACTTTAGGCGGTTTCGATACCAGAGCAGATCTTTTATTGCTGGATATGATTGATTTTGAGGTTATCCTAGGCATGTATTGGCTATCTCCTTATCATGATGTGTTAGATTTCCATGCCAAGACAGTCACTTTAGCCATGCCTGAGTCGCCTAGACTAGAATGGAAGGGTTCTTCAGCTAGTGCCTCCAGCCGGGTTATTTCCTTCCTAAAGGCTCGGCATATGGTCGAGAAGGGTTGTTTGGCCTACCTTGCTTATGTACGGGACACCACCGCCGAGTCTCCTACCATTGATTCAGTGCCTGTTGTTCGAGAGTTTCCGGATGTGTTTCCTTCGGATCTTCCAGGCATGCCTCCAGATCG